>JAYRBW010125445.1:0-13290 GCA_036023295.1 Invenusta paracnida | reverse complement strand
TGAGTGTTCTAGTTAGTGTCAGAACTGGTGTGAGTGTTCTAGTTAGTGTCAGAACTGGTGTGAGTGTTCTAGTTAGTATCAGAACTGATTTGAGTGTTCTACCTGTACATGTACTAATCTTTGTCTACCTATAGAACAGGTAGAAATATTAGCGCGCACATAACTTACTTATTTAGTAAAACAAAACATAAACAAAATGCACCAGTGTTCACTAGCTGGAATAAGTCAGTGTTACATAACATTATATGTAAGATCTAGCAACAATTTCTGAAATAAAACATTCATATAATGTGTCAAATATGCTGGATATATTGATAAATTTTAACACTAAAACATTTTCTGGAGATTCAATAAAAACAGTTTTTAATAGACACCTAAATAACTGAGTTATCATGAAGTTTAGTTGGCCGTTCGTATTCTTCAACTTAATAAAGACACCTTTTATCTCGAGTGTGAATCTTGGTGGTGCTACAGATTAAACAAAATGTCATTTTCACGATTTTAATAGAAAATTGGTTCTAAAAAATACTAATATACATAATCGGACTTTATTAAAGAAAAAATTCATTCTGTTTAAACACGTACATGCTCTATTTATATTCAGAAGTAAATTGTATTTTTAAATTTAGATGATTAATGATATATACATAGCTGCCTCGATAAATTTCTCTTCTTTATAATTTTTGTGGAATAATTTGGAGACAGTTTAATGCAATTTGAGGCGTTGCATAGTAACCAATTTTTCCTACTTTTGATGGAATAGTCGGAAATAATTTGAGACAATTTTGACACAGAAAATAATATTCGTTGGTTTCTCCATCTTCTCCACCTTCTCCTGTTGTATATCGATAAGCTTAGCATATTTCGGTTAAATTACTATTTTATAGCGGAAATTTGAATATTAAAGGACGATAATATTTATAAAATGAAGCATAAACGTTATTTATAGGAACTGATACAATATTCATGAACTTGTTTATCTTCCTATAATGGTGCTCTGCGCGTATTACAATACGAATTTTATTTGCGAATTCTGTTTAGTTAAAGCAAGGAAAAATATTTATTTGTTGTAATTTTTTAAAATTATTATTAAATAAATAAATAAATATATACATTAATTGATTATTATGATTTACTAAATTAGTATATATATAGAAACATCTATTCAGCAACTATTTTAAATTATCTACTTTATCACTTTTTTACCTATATATGCTGCATTTTCTATACTAATCTAGTCTTCTAAATGTCTAAATGGTGAGCATTCTTTGCAGGCAGTCACCCGTGACTTTTGTCATCTTTGAACAGAGCCAAAGTCATATTTAATACACGTAGAAAAAGCTTTCACCTGTAAAATGCCTTCATAAAACTGTCCTCAAGTTCAAAATCATATTTCGATCCTTTGGGTATTATTTTTAGTTCCGGACAACCGTTGTATGCCAAGCGTTTAATAATGTTTTATTAAGTTATGAAATTCGCAACGAAAATCAGTTATATCTAATTGTTTTATAAACGGATAATTCTATAATTTATCGAAGAGAAAACACAATAATTTTTAATTAATAAAGGCATAGAAAAATAATTACAAAATCATACTGTCCGTAAACTTATAACATTACTGGAAAGATTATTTATCTAAATTATAATAGATATTTAAAACTAGTTTCTTTAACTTTAGGCTAAATGCAATTTAACAAAATACCATATCTCTTTTTTATCAAAAATAAATAAAACGAGTATAGTTATCATTCAAAGCTATAAGCGTCAACATTTTATATCCTTGGGCTATGAAAAACGGGAGTACATTTTAATATACAGCTTAGAAAAAGAAAGGTTTTATATATTTAAAATAAATCATTTCAGCTTAACAAAAATGACTCTTGTACGTGAAGTGGACTATAGTTGAAATATGTATCTTATTCTGGAAACCATAAAACCACAACCGGAAAGAAGATTTTCCAGGCACACTATAGGGGTTAGTATTGTTACAGGATTGTCTCATGCATAGTTGGGTTGATTACTTGAAGGAAAACATGTGATTAACATCTTTGTCAATGTTACCTGACAACCAGTTTTAGGGGTAAAAAGAAAATATTTCCGGTACATCAATCTTCAATATCTGCACAGTTTGTTGCGTATCACGTATCAGTTAAGTAATAATTTTACGTTTCTTAAAATTATGAAAAAATTTTTTTTAAATGTATTCTAAAAATAAATTAACAGTTTAATTGTTTGCGCAACCATTTGCAAATAAAATATATATGAGAAATTTTATTTCATTTTAAATCCAAAAAAGTATAAATTTATAATTTAAAATCAGTTAGTGATTTGCTAAGGGATTTGTCGCAAGTGGTTGATAGTAAGAGTCCCTCAGATATATAGTTGCTATGGGGGCCTTATAAGCAGAGTGGTCGGTTGATCTGCAATGTCTTGCTTACTTAACATATTTCAACAGTCGAAATTAAGTCTGTACCTACGCATGAATATCCCTCAATGATCGACAAAGAATTTAAATATATTTCATGATAACAAAAGAGATGTAAGAGTTTTACAACCTCCTCAACCAAGACAGTGCTTTGGACAGACTGTGGCGACATAACAAATGCGTCCAGGACTATGGACGGACACAGGTATGTAATGTAGGTAGCTGTTACAATAGTTAATACACCACTAAATGAATTACACTGATCAAGGAAAGTTAACTATTTTACTAAATTGCTTTATTACATTTAATTAATGATCCAAATTCTAAAAAAGTTTAATTCAATTGATGTGATTAGCCAGTATACACATATTTCACATAATCAATATTGAGCAAATATTGAAGTACACATTTCAGCTGTTATACAATAAATTTCGTATCAGCATTTGATGTGGCGTGGACGCATTTAATGGACGCCTCGTTAAGCCGTCTTTATTTGATCTGACGAAGGCCCGTGTCTATATTTGATTGGCAAAACCTTATTAACCTTCCTTTGGAATCGATGGGATAAAATTGCCTACACAGAGTTATACAACGATAGCTGGGTTCGGACCCTTCAGTTTCTAGGTAATTAGGTAATTGATCAAGCAGGAAATATTCTTATTTAAAAAATTAAAGTAAGAACTGCAATTTTTGTAATAAATTTGTTAGCTATAGATAATAAATGTTATCATTAAAATTAAACTATTCAAAATATTTAATAAAATATATTAAAATTATGATAAAAGATGTTTCAACTGAGCTATTTACAACTTATATAGCACTCAACAATAATTCTAAAGAAAGACTGACATCTTTTTGCAATAATTAATGTCTTATAAACTGCTATTTCCCTGCTAAATGGCGCATAAATAGAGGTAATTATTCAGTTTTTAAAAGAGAAGAGATAAGAGAGAGGAAAAGGGGATAGATGAAGTCGAGAGAGAACTGAATTATTGAGTTAAAGTGTTGATATTTCAGGAAAATGATATCCATCTTACGATGAGACCATTCAAACCAGAATTGTTGAGATGAACCAGAAAGGTGGGGCTCTTTTCTCTGAATTGTTGACAGTGTCTAAGCAGTCCTCTTTTTTCCTCTCTTATCACCTGCAGTATAAGACGAAGATCTTGTTGACACATTCAGTTCAGATCATCCCCTCTGTTTGTCCCATCTTAGGGTTAATTGGTACCGTATCGGGTTCTATTGTAGCCCAAAGAACAAGAAGCTGTCTTCTTCATCAAATAAGACATTTTCTCCTTCTGAGTTTGAGTTTGTTCTTTAGTCTGCTCTGTAGTCTGCACAAATAGGGGGGTCGTGCTTCCTTTGAAATGAACGTCTCTTGTAAAGGTGTACTTTTAACTTTCATACTCTTCAAACATTCGGAAAATCTAGTTCGTTATGAGCTAATTTGCATTTGTTAAGAAAGTTTTTATCTAACGTCATTATGCCTCCTTTTTTTCTACAAGTCAAGTCTAATTAAAGTAAATGAGATTATTTTACATATTATTTTGCTCTTTGTAAATCTACCGCTTGCTTTATCGGTGATAATTGTTAAGTGCAAATATTTTTTTGTATATATTTTGTAAGCTGATACCGTATTTTTAATATAGGGTATATGTTACAAAGATAATTTAATTGCATATAAATCTACAATTTAGAGAGCTTTTCTTTAAAAAAATCAACACCTAACAGATTTTGTAGACATTTATGACGTGCTGAGAGCTAAGCACTTGAATCCATTTGATATCCCATTATTATACCGATACTACAATTATAAATATTTAAGAGAATTATTTTAATATTTTAATATTTTAAATGTCTGTTATTTAAAGTTTTGGAAAAATAACTTTGTGTTGTCATAGCAACTGTTTTAAACAACGTTTTATTGTGAGTTTTGCAAGTTTAGTACACCCACAGTATAACTAAGTGGTGTGAAGTGTACACATACAGAGAAACAAATTTCATCAACAAAGATAAATGATGCTTTATAAGTTTCCGATAAAGCAATTTCCAAAATTAAATAGTCACGGAATGAAATATACTAGACTGGTTTATTTTATTTTAATTGTTGGCTTAAGATTTTTTCTCTACTGTTTATACATGTGCCACTTGTGAGGAAATCTTAGCGATAAATGTTGTTGGAGTTAGACAATCAAATCTGGCGTGCTGGTAGCTTGAAATAAATTAAGGATAACAAAGGAAATAGCCTCGTAATAATGGATTAACACACCTAACACAGAATATTAAATATTTATTTCCGTGTAAGTTAATAATTGTATATAGAATATTCAACTTCAAGTTGGAAAGTAATAAATGCATACAATTCCTTTTCTCAACCGGATATTAACGATTTATGTGTATGTTATCCTCCTATCCTCTCGTGATATAGTGCCATCGGGTTATTGGTGCATTGTAGGGAATATTTCACAAGACTGGCTTTTAGTCAAAATGGGACATATTTATGATGGTTTGAAGTCATAAATCACTAGGTATGTCAAATTTCCATTTTAATTATCTAAATACTGTATTTTTACCTAGATTTCTAAGAATCACATATCGCATGCGTTTATTGGAGTACCTATTTCAAAGCACATGGCATAAAATTATTTCTGTTATTTTATGAAAAATACTTGACATACTATGTACATATTATGTAGTATCACCACCGTTTTAAAACTGTTTAATAGTTTATATTCCCATTCTAATTTTAATGATTAGGCAGGCTGGCATCAAAAATAGGTCATTTGAATGTTTAAAAAACCAATGTACATGTTTCAAATTTAGGTAATTATAATTCGATATTGGTATAATTAAAGTTTGCAAACGTATCTACCATTGGTGTGCTACAATAAAGAATTTAGTGAACTAAAATTCGTATTTAAAATGGAGACATTGATAAATGAAAGAAAGGTTTTCCCACAGAATATTGTTAAATCATAAAACTAGTTTAGTGAAGCTGTAAATTTTGTTTTTATTAAAATTAAAATTAAAATTAACAAAACAATTCGCTAGCTTTCGCAGTTATTGCGTGATCTGTGCTTTACTTTACTCGTTTTAGAAGTAGATAATTCAACTTAAGTCAAATATTGTTATCGTTATAATACCTAATACTGTTTCGATTACCATTGACTGCTTGTTTCCAAATTCATAAATGATAATATTTTGTATATTATATGTACACAATAAATATGTAAGTAAGTAAATATAGATTATCGACAAATGTGTAAATCAATACTGTATAATATATGCTTCTAGAGTTTGATTAATTGGATTCGCATTAAGTTTTATATACACAGTTATATATGAGTTGCTTTAACTAGCTTTAATAAGAATAACACAACCGGTTGCTGCAGTAAGCTTATTTATGACGAAATGCTTAAAATTTTCAATATACACATAAAGTAAATTATTAAAGAGTAATCAGCTGTACATTTATTATTGTATTGTTGTTTAAAATCGATTTGGCGATGGTAATATTTGTTATTATAAATATACCTTTTCCATAATAACGGGTAAATATAATTGAAAAGTATCGCAAATGAATTAGTATAAAATTAGCACTTATAAATATATGAACATATAAAACATTTAGTTTTTGTTGTATAAACACTTTAAACCCATGCATTAAATGCAATTAAAATAACTGAAATTACATTCGATCAGATTGAGGCTTTCTAAGGGTCCACTCCCCAATGTCTCCCTGCATTAATTTAGATCTATATTCTTTGCAAGCATACACAACATGGGATGGTATATAAATTCTACTTTTTGATTTATAAACACCTGCACCTTTAAACTATTTCTACTCTAACTTTGAAAGTTCTTCCATTTTTGGGGTCGTTCTCCATTTCTTAAAAGAGTTCCAGCCGTGATTATGGACTTTGATGAAAACAGGACTACCGCGGGTGCCTATAACATTTCATGCATAAAAACAATAAAAAACGTATTCCATCATTTTTCTTTAAAAAAAACACTCTAAAGCGATTCATAGACAACTATTTAGTCCAAGTCCCAATGATCCGTCAATTAATTATTAATGGAACACAAATATATAGTTAAAATTGGAGTTTTAATGTAGCACATTGTCATGGTGCACTATAATTAACTCAATAAGGGGATAAAGCCACTTTCAACTAACATAGTCTGTTGATAACGAGCAGAAGAACTAGTTAGAATTTTAGTCTTTATGGATAAAAATCTTGTTCGCCGCTGTCCAATAAATACAAAATCAATAAAACTATTGTTTCGGTGGAATCTTTGTAGTAGTTGTGTGTTTTTCAAGTGAAATAAAGGTTTTCATATAAATAAGATAATTAGCGCTCCAATTCGTAATAAATGAATTTGAATGGTGCATATCTCCCTTATTAAAATGGTCTTTTTTGTAACTGAACCCATTGTGCCACTGAAAGTTTTACTTAAATTTATCAAAAATCGAAATTAAAAGTCAACCAACAAAATACTAAAAGCGATTTGGTTTTACTAGTTTGCGTGTTATATTGTTGTCTAGCTTTTCTTTAAAAAATAAAATGCAATAGTAGAATTAAAAATATGTAAAATTAAAAGAATCTGTCATAAATTGATAAACTTTTGTTTTATAAGAAGGATGACCGATTTTAAAGTGAAATTGACAGTCTACTTGGAAATTAAGTTTCTTAATATTACGCTAACTATATTTGAGTTATTGAGATTACCTTAAGCAATTCAAACATCAAGATTATATCATGTTTTCAATATAGTCTTCAAATACGAGCCCACGTATTATTTCCCGGAAATCACTTGCTATTTTCAAGGGCGGTCACTCCCCATGAGAGGTCATTGATTTCTAAAAATAGGGTACTATATTTTAATATTGAACTTAGAGATAATACTTTGTATATATTACAAAAGTTACACACTTACATAATCTTATAGATATTTTGTTATCTATAATCTACGAATACAACAAAAATTCTAATAACGAAATAGGAAACTGTTCAGCTTTTATAGTTATAGTCTTGTGTATAAAAACCTCTTAAATATACAACCTTTAATAGATAGAATAAAGCCGCAAATTTCTAAATCTGTCTAAATAATGGATAATTCGTGACTATTAGTACCTCTCCAATCTATCGAGATTTATAAGATGCCTTTTTTATCCAAGTAAAAGTAAACGGTGCGGCTCCAATTTTTAAATTAAATTTCGTTTCTAGATATCTAGTTCCATTTCTATGGTGTCGTCACTTACCGACAAACATTTTTAAAGACAATTTAATATTTATATTTCAACAAATTAAACACAGCTGGTCGAGGAAGAGAAATTAAAAATCCTACAATTAAATTCTTAGTAGACATAAATTATAATCTACTATATATCTAGTTAATATAATGAGTGCATTTAATATGACATAAAATCTTGTTTTACCTGTTCTATAAACTGTATTTCATATTTCTGTCAAATGAAAAATCTAATTTCTATTTTTTCTTATCTATGCACTATGCGTTAATCTTAGTTAGATTGGAAGATTTCTAAATTGCGGTGAGATACATATCTATCTATAATATTTAAATTGAAGTAAAATAAATGTAACTGATCAATCTTTGAAACTATATATTTAAAAGGGAACTTTATAGACAGCAAAAATATTCGCCTTGATAGTGAATTTTATGTCTACTTATGTCCACTCCGCAGTGTAATTAATTCCGTGCATTTGTAATTACGAGGAGTAGGAATATTTGTAATTTCAAAGTGACGATCTCTCATTTAAAAGTAGCTGCTTTACACTTCAAAAAGCCTCGTTTACCAAATTTTTTTGTTTTTTATCGATTTTTACAATTTGTGTTCTTTGTGAGACTATTTTGATGAGTATATGTATACGAGCATAGAGTCATTAAAAGTTTCTATTTGAGTCAATCAGAATTTTGCTTAAAGGGATAAGTGACGATACTGCTTTCATTTTAATTAGATATATATATATATATGTAGTTTTGAGGATAGATATATGATAGCAATTAACACTTATTTTTGCTTTAGAATTGTATTAGTCTATCAATTGATCTTTTTTCTTGTCGTTAAATTGCAGTAAAAAACTAGCTAATTGTTTAGTGTAATGCTGCATTGTGGAATGTTTTAAAATTGTATATTTAATATCAAACCTGATATAAACCAAAGATAAATACATATATATAATTAAAAAGTATATTTCATAATATTGTATTTAGGGTGTTTGATATATTGTATAGCATGTTGAATAAGAATAATATTTTTAGGATTCTACATATAATATTAACAAAAGATTCAATAAACCAATATTGTCAATATTAATTTTTTTTCATCATTAACATTTTAGAATCATAGCTGGTTACTTTTACCGTATTTAAAAGTATAGTGCGAAATATATATTAAAGAATAAATAAAAGGGAAATGTGACAAGGAAAATATATTACACATAAGAATTACAATTATATAGTTACTGCATATTTTATATAAATCCAGCGTTTCGTAATAAATATAATAGAAAAAAAAATCTGCAGTTATTTTCATCATAAAGGTACGAACACAATAGACTAAAGCACTGTTTATTCTCAGTTATAAAAACTTTACCTCACTGGTTTGTTTCTCTAACTGACTTAAAATTAACCACATCAACAGCGCAAACTGTATGAAATCACGTTAAGCTTTTTGTTTGTTTGTTTGTACGTACGCCCTGTTTGTACGTACGTCTGTTTTGTCCAGCACTCCCCACGCACCCCTTGTTTGTACCATTCTCATTGGTTCTCTCATCCTCCAATCGCACAGAGCCAGAATTGTCGTGTACACACTTGTCTGTTGTAGTCATACCAAGTTGTTTCATTGAATGAACCTCTCAGTCAGTCAGTCCACCAACCAATGACCTACTTTGTCTCCCTTTGTGAAGTTTGCACTGTGATTTGTGTTCCTTGCATGCTCACTCACCAACCAATGAAATACGCTCAACATACCTACCTACCAGTTCTCTCCCCATCTTGCATACGTCTATTTCAGACGTCCACGCGTTTTCAAAAGAGCAGCTGCAAACAACCAATTGAACTGACGATGAACTGCACGGAAGATAGCCTATTGGGAACAGTTGCAGTTGATATTTTCAGTCGATACACCGTGGCTGAGTTCCGTGCGAAATTCCTCACCTTTCCTTTCCTGCTTCAAAGATATCTCGTTCCAGTGTGGATTACGGTTGGGATTTTTGGAAACATTCTTGCCTTCCTTGTCTGGACAACGCCGAAACTTCGCCGCTCCAATTCCTCGGCAATCTACTTGGCGGCCCTTTCTCTCTCAGATCTTCTACTTCTTCTTCTCTATATAAACGTCTATCTCACGGACAACTGGGAGATTCGAGCCTTCACTACAGACCTTCCCTGTCAGATATTCAATGGTTTCTTTATTTTAGCCCAACACTACGCAGTTCCCCTAGTGCTTCTGTTCACTTTGGAGCGCTGGATCAGCATTTGTTATCCCTTCCTGCGGGATAAGTTGTGTACACCCAAGCGGGCCCTTATTGCTGCTATAATAGCGGGCCTCTTCATGACTATCATTGGCTTCATCAATGGCCTTGGAAATGTCTATGGCGGCGAGGACGAGATGTGCAAACTCAAGGACGAATGGACGAGTTCAGTTGTAGTGAGAGTATACCTCACCTGTGTAGAAATCCTTCTCAGCGCCCTCCTGCCAATTGTCACACTCGTCTTCAACATTCTCGTGCTTCGGGAACTTCGCCGAATAACCAAATCGAGCCGAACTATTACGGAGTCAGCTCCTATGATTCTTAAGAAGAAGAAGGAAAATGCCTCGGGCAAAAAGAGCACTAAGTCCAAGTCCTCTGTTACCTTAGCAGCAACCGCTGAGTCAGCTGCCATCGCCGCTTCCTCCTCTCGAAGTCGCGAAGTTAATAGCTTCCGGTCCACGACTGTCATGCTTCTTTCGGTCTCCTTTTATCTCATTGTATCCACGCTTCCCGCTGGTGCGCTTTACCTCTTTCAAATGGTCTTCGGGGTGGGGAATCAGTGCCTCTCGGACGCGAGTATTCGTCGGGATCGAACTTGGGCCATTTTCCTTGCTTACCAAGTCATCAAGGAGCTGTTCGACCACCTCGCAATCACCCATTACGCGCTCAACTTTATCATATATCTAACAACGAGTGCGGCATTTCGCGATCAAGCCAAACACATCTTGGCGTGCGGCCGGCTCGACAAACAGGCAGACATGTTTGAGATGGCTCGAAGACGGAAACCACGAAGCCCTTATCTGCATCGGGTGGCAGAAGGACAGCAGCAGGCACCCAACGAGGAATATGATAGACTTTGTAGTCTTTCGCTTATTAGTGGTGTCAATTACATGGAATGATGTAATGTTACTTCTTTGCAGATAAATTTTTAATTAGTCGAAATTATTGTATTCTGATTGGATAAGAGGTTATTCTTTTAAGGAAGATGTCTGAATTTCAGGAATGCTGTTTTTCGTTTATCTATTGAGTTATTTATATTTGTACTTACAACTTCCAGGCAATCGCTATTAATTGATACGTTATTAGGCAATACTGCCCAAATAGTATTGCCCAATTAGAGCTTAGGAAGGTCTACAGCTGATGTAGGTAATGATTTATTCCAAATCCAAATCAACGAACAAAGAATCGATTACTATATTTATAAATTGATAATCGTGACCTATTTATTTAGTACTCTAATTAATAATTAATAGTATAACCTAATATATTCCAAACATCCTCTAAAGTATATTGCTTTTATTTCAGTGACTTTAAGATTCATAGAACAGTTTATGTACAGTTTTCAAAAGTCCGATTGTATTTGTGTATTCGAAAGCAATATACATACTTTGAAATTTACTTTGTATATATTTAAATTGCTCTTTTTATATTACTATCATAGCAGTCTATAATATTATAATTGACACGAACTGATTTGACTTAATAAAATTGCTAATCAAACGAATTTTTGAGCATGACTAACTAATATACATATGCAATCTGTTAGTTACTTAAAATATAGCCTCATGAATAATTATGTCTGGATTTTTCAGGCACTTTGGAACAATTTATTATCATAATCGAGTTAATTAAATTTTAGCGGCAAACTAAAAAAATATGCCTAATTTTTAGGCGAAATTATACGCGAATCACTTTTTAGATAATGATGCATATGTGCTTTAATTACCGGAAAACAGAGTTTGAGAAATAAGGGGATTTTGGAGCGTTTAAAATGGATGAAAATGCCCCCCTGTTTCTTGGATGAGGGTTTAGATGACCTTTCTGTTGTAACATATTGATTTTATTCACTGTTAAGGGGTTGTTTTATTTCTTTGGTCAAGTCTCATGAATGTTCTGGTAATATATATACAGTATGTAAACAATCAATTGTAAAGCAAACCTGAAGGACAATTCATTTGTGCTTACATGTGCACATACAAATGACAAATTGAAGTATTTCTGTTTGAATATTGATTACTAACTTATTATATGGATGTTTATTAGTGACGTCATGATTTGTGTTCTTTTACAATACAATCTTGTGAATAAGTTGGTCTTTATTACCTACACTTAAAAGTATATTTATCAAGAATTATCCTTGTAACTCTGATGTGAGCATTTAAAACAATATTAAACGTAGTTCATTCACTTTGCTGCTTTATGAATTTATGAGGAAATATACACGATTGGGCGTTGTTCACTATATCTGTCTTTCTCTTCTGACGTCATTTCTCAAGCAGCAATAATAATATATCTATATTTAAATTCGCCATTTAGTAAAAAAAATCAGTTGTAAAACTTATATTTTCATCGCATAAATGAATTTAATTAAAATACTAAGAAAACCAAATTTATCATTCTTAAAAACTTTCACTATAAATAAAAGGGGCCATTTTGCGCGATCAACGGCAGCATAAATATTAACTAATCTGTCCGATAATCTCTAGAATGCTAAAATACTTTAGTTAAAGTTGTTATTAACTTACAAATATTGGATACTAGTTGAAGCTTAAATAGTTGGAAGTATTGTAAGGAAAGCAAGATTTTTCTCCGCTATACAGTAAACATATACTTAGGTATACCTACTATACCGGTCGTTATCAACTGATTTGTTAAAATTACAACATTTTAATATACGATCAAGTAAATAAACCGACTTCCAAATATTGGGGTAGAGAAATAGGTTCTCTAATAAAACTTAAAGTAAACCTATTTGTAATAATGTATTCATTATAGTAATATTTGAATCAATGCGACAGAATAAAACCAATAACCGAATTTAAAGGTCAAATATTATAATATCGCAGTGGGTATGGTAGGCATATTTAATTCAGCTATCGATAAACTTGATATTAAAACGAGCGTAAATAATAATATATTTGATATTGCTAGTTATCAGAATATAAATATCTATTAATATGTTCAATTGTTACAATAAAATAATTTTTTTTTAGAAAAAGTATTGGCAATAATATTGAAAAGATTTATTTTAATTATTTTATATTAATTGGTGTCTAATTAATGGCAAAATATTCCTTATTTGCATCTGAAAGAATGTTTGCTTTCTTAATAATGATAAAAAGATATCTTCATTTGGAAAATAACATGATAATATATCTAATTTATAATTAGAATTTAAATATAGGATAAACCAAACAAAATCACAGGGAACCTTAAAAATCCTGAAATATGAATTGAAATAAACTGACTGAACTTCAGTAGGTACAACCATAGAGTAATAATTCCAAGAGAGTTCACTCGGTCAAAAAAGCGTAAATATGTTTGTTTAAATATTCAGAGTTCGCCATTTTATATTCCCATCAATGCGAT
>JAYRBW010125434.1:0-16585 GCA_036023295.1 Invenusta paracnida | reverse complement strand
TGTTTTTTAAAACATTTTTAATTCATTTTTTTTCTATTAATAAATATATTTTTCTATTTATTTCAAGGGAATGTGTTACAAAACATCCTCATTTACCTATAAGCTAAGTTTCAAAACTCTACTCTAGCAGCAAGTTTTAAAATTTTAAGAGGGATATTGATATCCCCCCTGGGATATAGATGCATAAAATAGTGGTATAGATAGAGTTAATATAGAGAGCTTCCATACTCCAAATGTCTAAATTACTTTTACCAATGGTAATATCTTAAAACATTTAATAAAAAAATTAGAATACAAGATATTAAAAAATGATTGCCTATTTAAGAATATTTTCAACTAGCTGTCTCAAAGAATATATAGAAAATAGTCAAGTAACTAATCTTCTTTTAGCTTATAATGTTTATTAAACATATAATGTTAATTATTTATTAGTTCTTATTAAATTGAGATTTCTTTTAAATAGTGTTTTAATTAATTTTTGTTACTTTATAATTATATTTTTATTTATTTCTAAAAAGTATTTCATTATTTTAAACCAATTAATATTTAAATTATTGCTTTACCTTTATATGTTTATCTTTAATAGTATATTTTTTAGAAGGATATTCATGTAGAACACAAAAACATGTTAGTCTATTTATTGAATATAGGTTTATACTAAATATATTATATTTTGATTTTATTATAATATAATATTCTCAAATAATACATCAATCCAAATCTCTAATTACGTTTTTAATATAAACAACATTTTTTGTATCAAGCTTCACATAATTTCCTTTATTCCTTGAAATAATTTGTAAAACCCATTATGAGCTTCTATCTACAGTACTCTGACATTTAAAATTAACAGTTTATATAATTATAATTCTTCCTTATACACCTCTTGTCAAAATTTTCACCTCACACTAATTAAATTCATCAATTTTCACTGTCAATTTCTGTTACCTGTAATTGCTCACCAGCACCCCAGAATGATTGCAGAATGATGTAATAATAACTGTTGTGTCCAAACAAACTTGTCTCTGTACGTGTGTACTCCTCTAGTTATGGATTGTGTCAACATAGCCAGCTTGCATCTGCATTGAGTAGGCTGTATTTCTCTCTTTCTGTGCAGACTGGCAAGGCATGTTTAAGACTGTGTAAACATTTAGATGAGCAATTAAGGCACCAACAGCATTTGAGTGAAGCGAGTAGAAGTTAATAACGTAACTTTGATCTGTATTGCAGCTCCAACAACATTAAGAGGCAAGAGGTAGAAGTTAATCGTGTAATTTTGAACAGCATTGCAGTTAATTCGTATTGGCTATGACATGAACAAAGCCAGTGGTGGCCTATAATTGGCCATCCTGGGATTCTACTGAGATACACTTAAATTATTAGATTCTTCTGAGTGCACTCATTTTGCTCATTGAAGATGCCAAGATGTTTTGGTTAGATCAGCGACTTCTCATCATCACTTTGTATGAAGAGATAGACCACCCAGTGACTCAGCAGGCTGATGACTTCAACATTAATTGACGGACAATCCAGCGCTACTCTCCAAACACCGCAAAACAGATTCTGTCAAGGATATAGAGATAGGTCTGGTCGTCCGAAATCCAGCACAGCAAGAGAGGACAGAGTCCTGATAAGAATGTCGAGCGCCAAGTTCAAGGAGGCCCCACCAGATCCTAAAATTGTTTGCATTTTATCTCCCATCTCTTGAGAATGCAAAAATGGTCCTCTTCAGGGCCCCCGCCCCTAATTTTCTCTCCCATCTCTTGAAAATGCGAAACAGTCCTCTTCAGGACTACCACTCATTGATTTATACTCAATATGTAGCTCCTGATGGACTAATAATACATGCAAAAACTGAGAACTAGTTAAACAAATGAAAATATACAATTTTTTAGATGAAAATGTGAAAACAATTAGGGTGCGGCAAAACTTTTGACCACTATGTGATAAAACTAACAGCGATTTTTGTGAGAGTTTAATCCTTAAAGTCTTTCTAAGTACTAAAATCATAGAAATGGATCAATAACAACTATTTAGAAGCAAAATTGTCCATCTCCGTAATGTAGACACGCGGCACCAACCGATTTCAATTATAGCATAAACTTTTGTGATGTACAACGCCGCATTCTTATTATAAACTGAATGCAGCGAGTATCGATTGCCTCGAAACAGCGCTTAGGTATAGGCGAGATCTTTCCTATCTATGGAATGTTGAAAAGATGCCTTTTTGCCCCGAGTAAGAATCCCAATTGGTGCCACGATTTAAACAAAATTTTGCTTCTATAGTTGTTTTTGATTCATTTCTATGGTACTAATATACTCTGAGACAGTATCTACTAATATCATACTCTACTGTTATGAGTCGACGCTAATGTAATCATCACCGCGTGCTTTGTATTGTGTTTATTCTTTTAGATATGAATCCTGACGTAATGTCCCAAGGGTGAGGGCTGGTTACCTCGTAGGACGCTCTATTGAGCCTCTGCATCAGTAACCATGTCGATGTTTATCTAATAAGGATGTCGGGGCATCTCAGTTATAATGGGGTGGAGCCAAAAATAATCCTCTAACAAATTAGTAAGTATACACATCGAGGACCACATCGATTATCCCGTAGTCCTCGGTACACATTCATTCAAGATATTTGTCTGTTTTATTGAACTTTTTAAACTCTTTTTAGAGATCATTCCTGATAATTCTATACCAGCAGAGTGGTCGTCTCTTTATAGTTATATCACTAACGCGAGAAAATTATTGAAATATGCGTTCAGATATTTAAAGTCATGTTAGTGTCAAACTTCGTAGAAAAAGATCGAAACTATTGAACTATTGAGTGGGTAGCTGTTTATTATTGACACGCATTAATTTAAATATTGTATGTACCAAGAACTATAAAACGACACAAATCGCTCGTTTAGTGTACTATATTAAAGTAGTCCCTGTATTGTACAAAAATGTAGACATTTATTATTAATTTATATTTATTAGTCATTTGAAATCTTCATGTTCCACTGTCCGATTAACTGTTTTTATTTCAAAATGATAATATCAGGTTTTTGTGCAACTAATAGAGGCTCCAAATGCCATATTTATATAGGAACGGATCATTGGGTTCTTTACAATTAGTGACAGATAGCCCTTCCTTCAAGACAAGGAATTTATAATATTGAAAGTAAAGGCTTATGCACACTGAACGCGGCGCGGTGTGTCGAAAATCAATGATGAAAATTCTCAACTTTACACTCGTCAAAAACCAAATATTAATCATGGCTCACTGACTCAGTATGTACTGTCTTGCTTCTTTCCTGTTTATATGTTGATTTTCCGCAGTGAGTGTATCGATTTTTGTTGCAATGTGACGCGTTCGGTATATATTGCATTTTTGAGGCACCGCGCCGCGCCGCGCTTCGCTGCGTTCAGTGTGCATAGGCCTTAAGATGTGATTTAAATAGGTGTCTCATATTTAAGCATACTCAAGTCTAACGTAAAGTCATTATAATGGAAATGCAAATAAATCGCAATATATGTGGATAATATAATAAGATTAGAAATTTGTTGTAGCTGAATCATGCTGAATGCAATGAGTAGGTACTGCAAATAATTAATTATTTATAATAATGCTGAAATTTATTTCCAAATATAATTAATTGTCTTATAGCAGAAGCTAATCTGACACGTAAGGCGGGTTATGCTTAATCTTTTATACAACATATGCGGTGTGGGATAAACTAGCTCCTATATTTTTTAAATTATTTACTAGAAAATCATCTTTTATTGTGGCAAGAGAAAATTATTAAACAATACACCACAAAACAGTAAAAAAAACTTTGCCCCAGTAAAAACGCATTTGATTCTGAATCTTTGAATACGAATTAATTGTGTACATACTGATTGCGCTTATACATTTTGAAGATATATTTTTTTATTTGAAGAAGCTGTTATTATTAAATGTTCTTACTTTCCTGGTTTAAATTATTAAAATTCCAAAATATTGTTCTGTATCAGTGTCTGCTTCAGCATCTACTGCTAAAACTAAGTAGTAAACTTAGCTTTAGTCAGCTGTGTTTAATTATAGCTACATATAATATATTGAGTTTATAAGAATAAGTTTGTATATATTTTTATAGCTAAGTTTGTAGCTTTAATAAGCTAGCTTATAATTTATATATTGGGTGCTTTCAGAGATCATTATAATTAATAATAATTATTTATCATAAGCTTTCTTGTAAGAATTCCTGATATATAATAATGTGAAATGTTTCATTAAATCTCTTGACATAATACCTATGCACCTAGCTCTAGACAGCATTAAGTTAGAAAGCTGACAGTCACTACTGAACACAAATGTCATAAAGATTACTTGAGTGATTATAACAATCAAGTACACGGGGTCTTGTCGGTGTTAAACTATCTAACGCATTATCTCATAAAATCAATATATCAAGAAGCCCTTGATTTAATCTTTGATCCAACCACGTCCACAAAGTATAACCTATAATAGAAACTAAATAAACATGACACTTTTTAGTGACCACATTATTTTCATAACAAGTACAATTCGTCAACATGGCTGTTACAATTCCTCTTCTTGATTTAGATGAAGTAAAAATCACTTTGAAAGACACTGAAATCGCCAGTGAAACTTTCACTAGAATTGGTGATCAACTGAAAGAGGCACTTGTTGATGTTGGATTCCTCTACATTAAGAATCACGGAATTCCAGCCGAGTTGATAAAGGAATGCTGTGCCGCGGGGAGACAGTTCTTTGATCTACCTGATGAGGTTAAACTGGCTCGTCCAAGAGATATGAAAACGGATTTTTGCGGCTATGTGCCAATTCCAAGACCAGATGATTCCACAGGCATTCTAAAGGAGCAATACGATTTGACGAAACCCGCGGATTACAAAGAAACTTTAAACGTCTGCCACATCTGTGAGCCTAAAGTTTGGCCTGACAAGGAGCTTCCTCAGTTAAGAACATCAACAATGTCGCTAATTTCATCGGGACAAGAGCTTACGCGGCGTCTACTTCTGCTTATTGGTCACGCATTGGTTCCTTCTAATCCCACCGGTTTCTTAGAAGGCTTTAAAGAAGCAGGCACCAAAGGAAATATGAGTCAGGTTCGGCATGTTTTGTATCCAGCTGTTTCAGCAGAAGAGGTAACTAAAGGAGGCCTCAGATGTGGAGAACACACAGATTTTGGACTCATAACTCTTCTTTTCTTGGACTCAACACCTGGACTTCAAGTTTACTCGCGACAGGTAATATAATTTGCATTGCGGTATTGCAATATTAATCTATTGATAGGTAGATGCTGTTGTTTCCTTATTTACTTTAAAATAAGAACCTATTTTTAAATAAGAATTTCATTTTTATTATAACATAATACTAAAACACATCAATCTCTTATTCAAGCTCAGGGTTTTATTCTGGATTGTTCTTGTACACATTAACTTTAATTAGTGTAACACCAGAAAAAGAACTAAAACGGGTCTAGATGTAGATGGATAGACTTTTATGGAAAATATTTCCAATCTCTGTCACTGTGAGTTGTGGCACCATCCTGTTGAAACCACTGTTTCTGGTGAAGAAGGAAAGCACTATATATTCTTGTGATGTCCCAATAGTTTAACTGATTTACCATCACCGTGTCTTCTCGTTATCATCCTCGAAACACAAAGGTCCGACGCTTCTTTTAATGCTTATGAGCGGTATATTTTTGTACGAAAATTGTATGTATATATACATATGTAAATTGGTATGTACAAAAAAATTGTCCCAGAAGATAGCCGGAAGCAAATGTGTGATACGATATTCGTATAATATATGTAATATATTATAAAATAATTTCTGCTATATCTTCCATTGTTATAAAATATTCGTTTATGCATCCATGCAAATAGTATTAACTATCAAAATGACATGGTGGTGATTGTTTAAAATTTATCAATTTACTTGTTTATCTTATGCGTTCACCCCTAGAAAACCTATCTGGACATAGAAGGTCTTGAGGACACCATTTTAGTGAACATTGGGGACCTCTTCCAACGATGGACTTGCGATGTGCTCCATTCAGCGAAACATCGCGTCGTCTATCGACCAGACACGTTTGACAAGGAGCGCTATTCGTTGATTTACTTCTCTGTTTCCGATGACAACGCTGTGATCAAACCTTTGATTGAACCGTTTGACAAGTATCCTCCAGTGACAACCATTGAACACATCAAAAAGCGTGCGGCTGACATATTCGTAGAAGGAAGAGGAGTTGACGAAAATATTTCCTCTTAAACCTTTTTTGATATTTTAATGTTCTCTTTGATTTTGATATATTCATTAATTTTATTTTAATATATGAATTTTGTTTACTGTATTATTAAAAGTAATCTTTAATGACACTTTTTAACTTAATTAAAATAGCAATTTTATGTCAAAATATTTCAGTTTTATTTTTTCGTTATTTTTCCAACTATGTACTTTATATGGTATATCTATCATTTCTATTTAGCTATAACAGCATTTGAATATCCCTTCTAAGTCATACTTATTCAATTAACGATGCAGTAAACTTGAGAATAATATCATGAAAACATTTCATTTCTTATTCCATTTATGTGATACTTGTGTTTGGTTTTATATTTTAGTCGTGATAATGCTACTAATACCATTTCTGAATTGAAAAAACTTTCAAGAATATTTATCATCGTTTTGGAAATATATATTCAACAGATGGTTGCCGTTATTGTCGAGTAATTCATCAAATTTTAGAGCACTTACATATTTTTTGCTTCAAGTAGATTTTAAGATAATACTTCAAAATGTTATTGATCATAACATTCTTTGGTCTTAATAAAGAAAAATATTTTAAATCTATGGCAAAAGTTACTTATTTGTATCAAAATTTTGTGCGTTAAATTCCAGAAATCAATTTATTGCAATATAGTAGTTAAGTTTGTTACAAAAGCTACTATAATGACTATGTTAATAAAATAGTACGATATATAACTGATAAGTATGTATCTATAAATTACACTTAAGTATAGTAATAAAACATTTTAACAAAGTTTCTTATTGTTTAAGTTAAAAAAGGTAAATCAACGTTTTAGTTAATCAGTCTACATATATAAACTTCATAACTTGTGTAAGTCAACACTATATTTCAATTACTTTGTTTACCAAATATTTAAACAAAGTATATGTATATTTGACTTTCAATTTAAGCCGCCTGCATAAATTTATTGAACTATAAATTAATTTTTCTTAACTAATTAAACACATTTAATACAATTTCGTGTAAATCTAAATCGAATTATAAATCAAAAAGTTAATTTTACTCCCAATTATATTTTAAGCGCTCCAAGCATAGAAAACAAATTAAAAGGGAGAAAAAGTAGAGAGCTAGAATAATTATGTTAATTATTCACTAAAACTGAAAACAAAGAGATGAACTTGAACAATATAATTGAGATCCTCTTTATACAGAGAAGTTGTAGGCAACAAATACAGTAAGCTGATAGTATATTATGTTCACCAATGATGAGCTGCAATTTGAGATATAGGTCTTTCCGTCAAATAAAACTAATGAATCATTATTTGTTATCCAGAATTTCAATATCTTAAAATGTGGCAAAAGAAATTTGTACAAAATCAGGCAGTAATATCTACTAACATAATATTAACTAGTAAACATACTAAGTAACAATTATTACTACAATATTATACTTCTAAAGAAAGAAAGAAAGCTTTGAAAACAAAAGATTACAATATGATACCTACTTTATCACTTTGTACACAATCGTCATCTACTTGCACCGTCGTGTCAAAGAAAACACAAATTAAAATTCAACCTTCATACATTTCGAGTATGTTTCAAATCATATACTGCTAGATACATATATAGTGAATGAATAAATTATGCCAAACAGGTACAAAGAAATCGGGGAACAAAACCCTTTCTTTGATACGCATATGAAGAGTAGAATGGAAGAGAGAAGAGACCAGCTGTAAAAATTTAGTATGTACAGAAAAAACATGTAAAACAAAGTTAGAATAAAATCAAGAGTAAACAAAGGGTGGGGGATGACACCATAAATTACTGCTGCAGTTTAAAAATAATTCGATCTTAACAGTACCAGTTAATATTATTCCATAAAAATTACATTTTACTAATTTAATATTAATTCATGAATGAATGACAGTTATTATTTCATGTAATAGAAAGAATCACATCACACAAAAAAACTAGCATATACTATAAAACAGCGATTTATGTTTGTAAAATAACTCTTCCTACGTAATTTAAGCATTCTTATAATCCTCAAAATACATTTAAAACTAGTTTGTCCAAATAAAACAATGTGCTGTTAACTAACAAATCTATCCTTATTACGAAAAATTCCTTTTTTATTATCATCGATCCTGTCTTAGTAACGATTAATAAAAATCTTAACACAAATTAAAAACGATAATAAACTTTTTGTGTACTACTTACACATAATTGGGGTGATTTGATGAAAATGACAAATGTTAATGACATACACTAATCAGAAATGTGACTATTAATCGATAGAAAAGAGCCACACAAAGAGCGTAAAACGAGTGACAGTTGGAAATAAAAGGAATAATATTATGAAGGAACATGAAACATTGACACAAATATATATTTCAGTTTTATAGAATCTCCCATCGAAATTTGTCAGACATATTATAACTCAATTGAAGATGAACAGAACTTCAAACTAATGACATAATTGGGAGAAATTGCACGGTATTTACACGTCACCCTCCAGTATAAGCCACTAAGAAACAGTATGTCAACTTGCCAAGTCTTAAACAAAGGCATAGTTCACGACGTTATTTTGAAATATTTTTGCCAATCAATACAACGAAAACTTTGTAGAATAAAATTTTGAAAATAAGTCAATAAAAGTTTATGGCACATTGACATTGTGCTATATAATATAATAAAATATTTAATGTCAGATAATTTTAAAAACTAGAAAGAAAAATTTCCTTTTCTTTACAATTTTAACAATCGATATTTTTTTGTTAACCTTCCGAAATTGAAAAAAATATTTATTTTTTTCTGATTATTTTTTAGAAAATATAAGTTTTTATAATTATTACTTACTGCTTTTAGGTTTTATTAACCCTTATATGTGTTTTCACTCTATACATTTTTTAGTAGCTTCAAGACGATTAAGAGTCATAAAAAAATGCTATGCTTATGTGTAGTCTATATTTATAAACACTATGCAGTTATAGATCACCACTTCAACTAAGGAATGTTGCTATAATTTCAGTAAATAATATGTACAAAATATTACTTTCAGTTGAGTCTCCATTACAAAGAACGCGAGATATTCTTTTAATGGAAGACAAATAAAATATACACACACATCTAAATTTCGGTTATAATTTTATAGTGGCCGGTAGCACAGCAAGCGAAATTAAATTGATAGATTTGTATGAATGACTAAATTTCCGACCTAAAGTGGCCTATATGAAGACGCCAGGCTCGTGTAAATGGGCCATCTTGACAACCCCAACACCTCCACCCAAACGACGAGAGTTCATATTGCCCCGAAGTCGCCAACACTTGGCATCAGAATCGTAGACTTCCACGGTCTTCAGATAGGTGGAGCCGTCGAAACCACCGATTGCCATCAGCTGTCCATTCACAACAGCCAAGCCAACCTGCAATCAATCATAATATACACACAAAAATATATTAAATTAGTACTTTTCATAGTGATATTAGTGTACTACTTAATAGTAGTTGCAAAATGTATAATGCTTTTTTTTATTAAGCTGCAGAATTTATATTTTTAAAGGTACTTGGCTTACAGAATAGAATGGATACAACTTTGAATTGAAGAAAATAAAGTTGTAAATACAACAGCAAATATAATTATTTTAGAATATCAGTTCGTATTGCTAAAACGCTTGTTTTGAGTTGCTCGATATTATTGGTAAATAAAGTTTGGCAATTAAAAACACAATTGTTGACATTCAACAAAAAAGAAAAGATTTCGAGTAATTGAAACAAGTGGGAAAAGGTTTATAATAGAATGGTTTTGAATTTAGACAGTTTGTGATTATGGCAATTGTCTTCAGAAAAAATAGTGCAATTCTATCGCATAATATCTTGGTTTAAATATTATATTATATTAATTTAATTTAATTAAAATACAGTAGAATTTGAGTTTATATTATGTCAAGGGTTTTCAAACGTCCCTCTTCTCCCACCCCCCTTTTATATGTTAATCGAGTTTGCCTATATCGAATATTCGCCTATAAGGCAAGTCACACATATATATCCTTGCCATTAGACAATTAACATTTAATTGATGTTTAATTAATATATTGATAACATTATACTTTTGATTTTAAAGGTTCAATAAACATCTCTCTTGAAACCATACAACATTTCTTCAAGTAACTTTCACTTAGCAAAATTAATCACCAATCGAGATTTATAAATTAATATACTCTAAATCTTCGTACAACTCACCCCGCTCCGCCTTGAAGTCATAGCCACCACAGGACACCAGCCCTTGTTCCGGGGGTCATAGCACTCTGCACTTGACAACTCCGTAGTGTCGTCCCGCCCTCCCACCGCATAGATCATGCCATTATAAACCGCCACGCCCAGGTGCTTGCGTCGTGTCCCCATGGCTGCAACCCGGTGCCAAATACCCTGACGGGGATCGTAGTGTTCCACAGAATTAAGGGGTTGTTGTCCATCCGAGCCTCCAACTGCGTAGAGAGCACCGTCCAAAACTGCCACTCCCACACCCAGCCGTCGGGTGGACATGTTTGAGACCTGGAATGCGGAGCACAAAGGTAGGAACACGGGCTAGAGGTGACTTTACAAACTGGGTACGCTGAGAATTTAAGAATGAGCAGTCATTTTGTCACTTTTTCCATTCCATTACTGAATTCTGCATATTTCGATTTATTATTGATTGTTTAAAACTGCGTTATATAATAATACAAAGAATGATTTCTTCCATAATAATACGCCAAATAAAGATTAATTGAATAGGTACGCGAAATATTGCACGAATTGTCTTTCCACTTTAGGTATCTGGAATAATAGCAAATCTAGACAATATAAGCACACACCTTGCACCACTTATTATGTCCTGGATCAAACTTCTCCACAAAATTGAGGCAAGACACGCCATCCTGACCGCCTACGGCATACATGAAGCCATCCAGTACGGCCACACCCACACTGGTCCGACAGGAGCTCGTAGGGGCCACATCTGCCGACCACTGGTTCGTGTGGGGATCATAGCGCTCCACGGAGTTGAGGTAGGACTGTCCATCGTGCCCGCCCACCGCGTAAAGAAGGTCCGTCAAAACAGCAACACCCACACCGCACCGTCGCTTGTTCATGGGGGCCACGAGGCGCCACTCATTCGTCCGGGGTTCGTAGCGCTCGACGGAGGCAATGGCATCACCGGAGCACCAGCCGCCAACTGCGAAGAGGACCTCACCGCAGGGGATAGGTTTGCGGGGTCGGGTGCGGGGGCCCTGGCGTTGTTTAGTGGAGGGGAGGGGAGAAGATAATATCCATTAATTGTTTGTGTTTGGGGATATTGAGAGTTACTTTTGAAAACAGGTTATATTAAGAATAGTGAGAAATCAACGCATGGCATAGCCTGCCAATATGAAATAGTAAATACTTCACGGAAAATATGAAATATTTGCATAAATAGCATTCATTTCTAGTAACTAGTAGAAATACATTTTTACAATTACTATATACTTTCAAATAACCAATAATATAACTATATTCTTTGGAATAATATTCCAATAAACAAATTTCAATTATTATCTTCATAATTTAAAGATGGTGTCTTCATTAAGTACCGAAATTATTGTTGAGAAGTGCTCAATCACCTAATAATATTGATTAAAATTTGAACTAATATGTTGTTACTTAAAGAAAGTCGGGTTAACATAATACCAGAAAATAACTTCGATCAAATTAAAATAGAGGCCATGTTTATGGTTTTCATAAATAAAACGGAATCTATCTAAATTAAAAGCTTTGTACGGCAATTGAGTTAGGTTCAATTGGCATTTTAACAGTTTAAAAATGGAATATATTCGTTTTAACTAAAGAAAATAAGAAAAAAGTGACATTTAGATAAAAAGACTGTACTAAAATGGATAACTATTTATTAAGTATTCAACAAAATATATTATTATAATTCAAATATTAACTAACTAAATGGCGCGATTTGAACAAGGGGCTTTAAAACTTTTCGAAGATAAACACAGTCTAAAACCTCATGATCACAATATGAAGAGTACAGAACGTTTAATATATAAACAGAAAAAAACTAACGCTTTGATTACTAATCTGCAAATATAATACTACTTTATATTAATAAGTAAGTAAATATGTGATGTTATCTAGAGATTATGTTGCCTCACCTGCATATGCGGCCTCTCCTGCGGCAAGAGAAGATAGTTCTTGGCCTCGTCCACCAAATCCCGACACTTGTCATCCGAGCGCACGAGAAGATCTGCCCCCACAGTCCCCACCAGGAACTTGGGCGTCAGTAGTGGCAGACGCACGTGCTGCAGTAGGACGGCGAGATGAGGCCGCCTCTCGGCCACTGAATGACGGACCCAGTGCATGATACCGGCGTAGACCTGCTCCTCACTGCGCACGTTTAGTTCGTCCGAGGAGATGATCTCCATGAGCTGGGAGACGGGGAGGAGGAGAAACTCCTCGGATTCCATCACCTCCTGGAAGTTGTGCTGCGTGAACTTATCTGCCACCTGCGAGGGGTGGAAAGAGGGGAGGCAGATGACGAAAGGTGTTTCATTTTTTAAACCTCGTTCAATGTTCAATTTGAATTTAGTAGTCTTAAGTCACATAACTTAATCTTAAATAACTATAGACATTAGTACTACCAATGAGCCCTTTGACCAGAAAAACACCCGATTATTACAAAAGAACTCCTGAATAATTGAATAGTCTAACTGAAAAAGGAAACCTTTGATCAGTAGAGCGTATGTAACTACTTTGTAGTACTAGCGAGATTCTACATGGGCCTCGACCCCTAGAGGGTACCGTAGAACTGTGGACCCCTAAGAACTACTAACTCTAACCAAGGACAACGCGAATACTTGCAGGGCCCCTCATAATTACTAGAAAACAATAAAATCCTCTCATTTTATGTTTAATATTTTTGTAAACTACAAGAATGACATGTTTACTCTAATTAAATCAATAACCGCTAATTAATAAGGACATTCATATCCCTGCCATGTGGTCAAAGTGTATTCTAGCGTTCATAGAATCTACAATTAATGATTAAAAAATTGTAATTGCATAAAAGTATTAATAAGATGATATACTACAATTATTACTAGAGTAAATCTACCGCATGTGTCCCACCGTTGATATCATTGACAGAAGAAATTAAAAACTGATAAGGCTATTTACATAGGCTTAGCTAGAATGATTGGTAAATTTAATATAAGCTTCAAATGAGCTTTCGATTTAAATATCGATCGAAGAACAAAGTCAATAAGCAATACGCTCGTAGGACGAACAATTAATGTCTCACCTTGAGAAGATCGCGGCAGGCATGGGTGTCAGCAAAGGCCCTGATACCCAGGCAATTGGTGGGATCGAGTTGACGCTTGAGGAACTCACAGCAGACGTCCTGTATCTCCGCCAGTTGGAGTAGACACGCCGCCGGGAGAAGGGACTGAACATTAGACTCCTCCACTGTGATCTGGGCTGTGTAGCAAAACTCTACCAGACAGTCAACAGCTGCCTCGTCCATATCCCGCAGGGTCACCTGAAACACGAACGGGAGCGACAATACAGAAAGGCAAGCTAAACGTGTGACTAACAGTATTGGACACAGCGGTTCGAACTCTGCCGGACAATGTTTTATAAGCTAAAGGTCGTTATTCACACCAACCCCTATTTTCTGCTGCATACGTATGCACTACGTACTAAACAGAATGGTTAAGTTTGTTAGTAGCAAACTGCTAACTACAGGCGATGTGTTTCAAATTTAAAGGAATAATACATCATTAAGCAAAAAAAATAGGATAGAAAAATTCATTATCAATAAATCAATAAAAAATCATATTCTATTTATGCATATTGGTTACTATCGAGAGTGTTTATGTCTAATCACGCAAATAAATATTTCATTAAGCCACCACGCATTCAGGCGTTTTTTTAATGATGCTTGTAGTAAATCATTGTCATAATTGCAATAGATTAATTTGCCGTGAAATTTACATACAGTTCTTTTTATCTTATGTAATATGTCGTTAAAATTTGAGTCTAATCGTCGTCTTTACTCTGCCTACCAAGACAAAGAGCTATCTTGTTTATAGCGGTAGACATTTATTGAGATTTATATTAAACTTTCAAAGTGCAGTATTGATCATATTTCGCGATATAAAGCGCAAAGCATTACTATTTTTTTTACTGCAAGACGTTTACATTATAATACGTCCAATTCAATAAAATTATGAATATGCTCACTCGTATTTTGTAAAGAAAACCTTAGAAAAAATTTAAAGGCGGTGACAACAACCGACCAAACACAAAAAAATAAGCGACGTCGACATGTTACTTGTCATGAGAAATGTTTATTTTTGATATATCTAATCAATTGAATGTATCAATTTGTGTACATTCAACATGATAACCAATATTATTGTCAGCCAGATAGGCGATTCAAAGCTTACAAGAGATGACATTTTGCTACAAAAAATGTATCAATCTGATCTATTTAGTCTCCGTAGTATAGCTTGCAAATTACGGCATTACTGTTCTGCACTTTGATATGATTGTGCTTGGAATAGTGGTCAATCAATCTAAATATTAGTTCTCAAGTACTCCCTCTGTGTCTGACAAATACAAGTCAATATATAATAATACACTATAACTAAAGGAAAGAGGCCTAAGTAAGTTTCACCTAACTATGAGTAAGCATAAAACATTGGTATTCATTGTTGAAAATTTGACACATAAGTATACCTTACGAATATAAGAATAAAAAGTCAACGTTGCAAAAAGAACGTAAAAATGGAGTTCTGTACACTATAATTCAGCTATTAGTGTGAAATAGTCTAAACAGGAGTCCATTACGTTATAAGATAATACGCTTTTAAAAAAACATAAAAAAATAACTTGTACGAATAATGAATACTATATTTTTTCACCCTATCAAATGTTAAATTAATGTTCATGGGAGTTTTTAATGATTTCTGTTTTCTTACTGGCTTAATTAATTGGAAATTGTTGCAACTGTGTATATTCATCATATTTGATTTCATGGGTTGAAAAACAAACATGAGAAGTCCTAACTACTTGATTGAAATTTAATTTCGATTATGTAAATAGTTTTTAATCATATCGATCATTTAAGACAAACTAACACAATTAAGCTCTTCATTACATCAAATGCTCATTAAAATATACTTATGAACGCACCTCAGTTTGTCTCGACTCCGCCAACTCGCCAGTAAACATAGCCCGAAAGTAGGGCGAACAGGCTGACAGTACAACCCGATGAGCGTAAATTTTCCGCTGACCCACAATCAAAACAACATCGCAGAGTTCCCGATGCTTCCGGAGAACATTGACCGCCTCCAGTGTCTGTCGCGGGTGCTTCTCCGACTGGTAGGGCAACCGATTTACAAGACAAGGGTCAGGTGAAGTGGCACCCCCTCCTACTCCCACTTGCTGCTGGTGTTGCTGCTGTGTGAGAAGAAGATTGGGAGGATGTGGACAAGGGGGCACTACAGATGGACCTTCTGGGGGCCGGGATGAAGAGGCATTTCCAGCCCCTTCGGTGGCAAGACTAGCACCAGGACCTGGCATGTCGAGATCCATATCCATGATCTAGCAAACAGAGAATAAAGCCAATTAGTACAGTCTCATGATTTGATAAAAAAATAGTTTACCTACAATGTTATTATATATCTAGATAGAAAATAATAATAATTAAATATCCACCTATTATTGTTGCACTAAGATATGTAATTTGATGAAATACTTTAACTAAACTGTATTTTATTATATGTCACTTTAGTTATTTAGAAAACTGGGCCAATAAAATCTATTGGAATAATTTAGCCTCTTTTAAGCAATTTTAAACAGTATATTAAATTCCAAAACGGTTTGTATAAAAGTACTAAGTAGTTTCTTAATTAAATTCAAATGTATTAAAATTGAATAAGTATCTAATTATATATTAAAATATACCAATGTCAATAATATTTTCCAGCAATATCTTATTTTTCATAATAGACAGTTTGCCTATATCAATACTAATTTTAATTACTCTTAGCAATATAGTTCCTTACACCAACAGGTTCTCCATAAAATTATGTTGTACTCTGTATATAGATTCGATCCTTCATGAATATATGAAACACAAGGTATTCAACTAATAGATAAGCATTTATAATATAACTTCCTTGTGTGTACAGTATTTCCACTGAGAGGTGATGCAATAAATTACAATCAATGTGGGAAAAGAACAAATGACAAGAACCTAAAGAGAAAACAAATGAGTCTTGAGTTGT
>JAYRBW010125423.1:0-16586 GCA_036023295.1 Invenusta paracnida | reverse complement strand
TATTATTGTTAATATTATTGTTAATATTATTGTTAATAAATATTTAAAAAACTCAAATACGAAATTTTTTACGAAACTACCTATATTATCCAGTCTTGGTATATATTTAACAATCTGTATGTTAAAGAAATGGAAACAGTAATTTATGCTAGTTTCATTAATATTACATCCAATACATCAATTAGTAAGTTGTTATGCGTGACTTATTTTATTCATTAAACTTAGTTAACTTTCGAAATGTATATTTATTCAATACTTTGATAGACGCTCACAATTATAAATAATTATTTCTGTAAAATATACAAATATACAAAATATGATCAAAATCTAGATTTTTATAAACAGTTACCTACTGCGTAAAAATTTGATATTATCAGAGTAAACAGAAGCATAAAAGTAATATATTCAAACGATAAAAGCTATAAAGACGTGAATATACAAAAAGGTACCTATAATATAAATAATATAAATAATATAAATAATATAAATAGGACATTTATCGGGAAAAAAGGTGCTTATACCTTCATATTTTGTTCTAAACAGGAATAGATTCATGATAATATTTTATAAATATAAAACCATATTGTATAGTATATATGGTAAAGGAAAAAGTTCTTAACATACATATATATATTATATTTCTAATTCTGCCTATATGATCATGGTTGATGTATCCAAACTAAGTCTTTAATAATTAATTTACACTTATATTTCTTTTCGTTCTTTCTGAGTAAATTGTTTCCACTACATTTAAAATTTCCTGAAATTTTCAAATTTATTGTCTTTTTGAATAATAATCGATAATTGTAAAACCAATAATATATTATATAGCAAATGTTTTATACGAACAAAAGGATATTACTGATTACACAGCACGTTAATAGCAATTACGAGGTGGTCTTCATAGAGGAGACTCTACGTAATTGTTTATATTTTATCTTACAATGATATAAAGATTGGTTTATTATTATACCATTAACAGTATTTTGTAATGTTTAATATCTAAATAAGGCATATAAATAAACAAACCTTCATAAGTATATAATTTTCGGATAAAAAACCTTATCCAAATCTTTTCTCTTCTTTGTATAGTCTTAAATATACATTTAATCTTCAACGACTAAACAAGTCTACTACTGATCTTATTTTATTGCCTAACACGAGATTTCACGACCCAATTTTGTTAATCTAATTACGTAATCTATTGTTTAATTGTCCTTGACAGCAATTAATCTGAGAAGCACAAAGCTTAGCTTTCGCTTACTTTGCTTTACATGTTGAGCACACTTGATATATCATTAATGCAATATGTCTCTATACGATTAAGGGAAGTTCATGAAATTTAGCCTGAAGCAGACAATAACTATATTGATAGTTTCCTTAAAACTTCGTATATATATATATATGTTACAGAAAAATGAAATATACTCGAGTATACACCGACAAATCGCTTAACTGAGTCCAATAACATAAGAACATTCACACTTACCACTAAAAGAAGGACTGGATGACACGTCACAGATCCTCCACTAGTTAGCAAGAGCTTCAGCCGACTTCGAAAACATGCCACAACTGCTTTTGGTTTCTGAAACAAAAAGAGGTTCAACCTCTTCAAACTCCAAATTGCAGGTCTGATCAAGCCTGTGGTTGTGATATAATCCGTTGGTCAGCTGAGTTTGTGAATAGGCGAGTGTCGTCACCGGATGACGGCGTATGTAGAACCGAAACTAGGAGCCTACACTGAGGAAGAACACAACACTGCCCACGAGCCACTGTGGTAACCTGCTGGGTAAGAGCACTGTGCACGGATGCAGCAAACCTTGGAGAGAGCCAAGTTATTTAGCAACACTGCAAAGTTGCGATTCTTTTCTCTCTTTACAGCACAGTGCACAATTACGAATTGGAGAAGACAGGAAATGTGCAAACAGGGTGGATTTCCACCTGTAAGACTTGGAAACGGATACAATACGCGAACCAAGTGCAGTAAGTGGTATTAAGTTAGCTGGTATAGTGAAGCAGTGTATTCTTACTTCTAAGAATATTATGGAATCATTTATATTCAACGGTGCTACTTACTATACAACCTCCGGTAAAGTTAAAGAGACATGCAAATACACACACATACACACACCTAAAAACACAAACACTAACAACAGATGAGAAAGACGAAGTAACACAGGCAGGCACCAACTCGTCAAGGTCAATCATTGGTCGATATATTGTGTTCCACAGTACAGAAACCTGTGTTGGTGGTACCTACAACCCGTTTGGAATATTAGGTGAAATACAGTACAGTTTATAGTAGAACATATACTATAGTGTACTGTAATATTGTTGGTTGGTTTCTTGCATTAATAATATATTATTGTGGTCGCTCTATTTATGTAATCTACTTCACCCGTAGCTATACCTAATTTACAGTGCATAGATACCAACCAGAGATATTTTGAAGTACTATTTATTGAAGAATAAGGTACAGCCGCCTGTATTATTGTCTTAAATACATATATAATATGCCTTTATATATATATATTATCATGCCTGCTGATTGTAATATAACAAAGGTTAATACTGTACTATACAGTTCTGTAACGCATATAGGTAGGTACTGTACAACACTATAACCTTAAATATAGCGTACTGCAAAAATGAAGAGAAATAGGGCGCTAAGGCGTTAGTTAAATCCATGTGTCGCTATAATGTGACGTATGTTCTGTTGTTGAGTTTATTAGGAGCCACATAATGGCACCAGAAGGTTTAAATGAGGAGACCAAGGGGAGGGGGGGCTGTGAGGGTAACACAACTACTGGCACATTTGAAAATGTACGTGTTATGTTCCAGTGATAGTACCAAAGTCAGCTAGCACAGCTGAGGGTTACTTATAGTGTTGAGTGCAAATGTATTATTGATTTCGATTTTGGGGGGTGCAGCAGCAGCAACAGCAGATTAATTTGAGTGTGTGGGGGCGGACGAAGGTCCTAATTTTTGTGTCAGCTGTGAGCGGCGCAGTTGTCAAAGCAGTCGAAGGAGGTTGCTCTTTAATGTAAATACATAATATAATACAACTAGCAAATTAAAGCTGTTGACAGTTAAACATTATATAAGCAGGTAATGCATCCAGTGATATGAATATAGTTAAGCCGTAGATATAAAAAGAGTGAGTACATATATTATAGATAAAGACTATTGATGATTCTTCTTGGAATAGTGAATAGCATTTATAGTGCAAATTAAGATTAGGGTACTTAAATGTATAATATGAATTATTATAATGTAAATTAATCCATAGCTAATTCTATGTAAACAATGAATTATATTTACAAAAATCAGACATTTAACATACTATAATACTATAATACTTGTAACCATCTCAAGTTAACCCCCTTGGACTCGGGTGGGCAAAATATTTTTGGCATATGTGACAATTTTTGTTAAAAGTGTATGTTGTATATTACAAACGGATATATAATGATACCAAGTACCTACTACGGTACCTATATATAACATTGTATATAGATGCGTGCATAAATTAATCAGTGGAATTAGTACGGGCGCTAACAATACCCTCCAGCTACAAGGAACGAGGTACCAATATTGACCACCCTATAATAATTGTAGATAATGGTGTCAAACCTTCCAAGATGGACGTCTGCCGGTGTTGGGAGGCTTGGTTTTGACTCTAGTGGCATTTTAAAATTTTCCATATTAGAGAATTGGAATATTTTTACAATTTAAGCTAAGTTTTCAAAAATTCTTCTTCTTATTATGATATAAGTATTTATAACCTTTTTAAGAGTTATGTTGCATGTGATTTTAAACATATATCTAATGTTTTTATCTAAAAATCAAAATTAAGCACACATTTCATATCCAGCTGCTTTTAAATATTAGTACCAGACCAATTTTGCCAACAAAAGTAGCATAAATTGGCCAATGTCCCAATATTCAAAAAGCATTTGGAAACGTAATGACATGATATGTGTGTTTAATTTTGATTATAAGATAAATACAATACGGAAATTTTAAAATGCTGTCCAAACCAAAGCTCCCAACACCGGAAGACGTCCATTTCGGAAGGTTTGACAACATGATCAAGAATTATAGTGGTGTCAATGCTGATACTCGTTGTAGCTGGGGGGGGGGGTGCTAGCTGCGGGACTAAATTGATAATATCAGTCGCTCATTCAATTAGGACATGTACGGTTCAAAATTTACGATGCCATCAAAAGAAAAATCTACGTTTATTTTCAAGGGACATATCAATCCTCATATCAGTATCTGATTTTGTCATAATTTTAATGCCAGTTAAATCAATTTTATTCCTCATCTCTTTTGATTAATTAACTTGTTCTTCACATCGCATGTAGGGATAATGGCGGAGTCACAAAAAAACGGGTTTATCCAGAATATTAAGCTACATACAAACAAGTTTAGCATTTTTATACTAAATAAAAGTAGTGCATAAAGTAACTTTATACATATTTCGTTTATTATTGTAAGTACCTAATGCAACTTAAAATTCTATTTATTAAGTCAATATTCACAATTAAAACTATTTGATAGAAATTATTAATTGCATGTTATATATACATTTTTAAAATTGCAAAAAGTATAGTAATACACTTTTAAATTAATGAGAACTAATATATTGCAAATAAAAGCGGTTGACTTTTCAGTATATTGAAATATGTGAGCTCGATTTCAGCATGTCTTGCAAATGGGACGATTAAATCCTTCAAATGAATGCCTTTCTAAATAACCCACCAGTTAATATCATTTCCAATATAGCAATAAAATCGTATTGTGGGTCCTGAGGCGCCCTTGCTGGTCACTAAATATATCCAATCAACTATTTAGTTATAATTATGTGTCACGTGTGACGTAATTGACTCAAATTAAAATCGTTTACATGTGATCTTATTCTAAATAGTTTAAAATGAATATTGATTTCATTTTCACGTAATCTATAATATAGTGATCACTAAATAAAATCTTTTTGAAAGTGCTCCCATATTAGCCATAATCTCTAATCTAGATCCATTATTCTAAATTATAACACCATTTTTTAAGCGCAGAATTGAACTTTTGTAAAAACAGTCAATAGCAATTTAGATTCTACAAAAAAATCTAAATCGTGGTTCAACCGTATTAACTTCTTACACACTAATAATATACAATACGAAATAAATAAAAACAAAAGTCGGGGCATTCGATTCAAATATATCGTATAATATATAATTACATAAAAATAGCGATTTTCAAAGACAGTAAGGAGCGAAAGAGGTGGATCTACAGACCTATAAGTAGAATAGAAGCGACATATCCAAAATGAAATATAATAATCGGATATATTTCATCAATGACCTTATATTAATTAAAGATGACATCAAATAGAGCGACTTCCATGTGTGAAAATTGCGTCGATCAATTTTGAAGGTTGCATCAATTAAAGTTGCTCGCCTCTATTCAACTTATAGCTCTGTGCGATTGAAGAAGACCACGAATATAGAATACATATATAGCGAAAAAAAGGAAGATACATACATATACAATTTTAAATTGGACTTCAAAGAACACAGCAAACAGGTGGCGCAGAAAGATAAAAAATGGAGAACACGATAGTTGTGTATGACATGTTGAGGCGGAATTTAAAAGTAACTAAGTTATAGCTTCTTTAAGTTGGTTTTCTAAAACAGATCAGGTGATTGTTTAATTATAATAGATTGTAATTAATTGTGATCTGCATAAAAAAATAGTCGATAAAAATGTAATCGATAAATTCGTATATTCAAATTTTAAAATTTAGTAGTGTTCAATTTATCACAAATCCTTTCTATTTTACATCATCGCAAGTAGAAATTCTGCTGTACAATTATTGATTACTTTCTTATAATCCATATTTTTTACAAGTAAGTCAGTCAAAAACGTATCTGCACAGGAAAGGTGTGTGTCGTGAAAGATCAAAAAGAATGAACCAAAAGTTGAGAGCAATATTATGGAGTCATACAAAAAGACCGAATAGATTGGAGGGCTGGGCTGCGGGGTGCTTCATTTATGAAACGTCTGTACACACACATACACACAAACACACTTATTAAATGAATAGTTGGGGATAAATGCAGACTAACAGAAGAACACCATGACTCGTATATATATATTCCCACAACTCAATGCTCAATTCTATTATGATACAAATCCTCCTCATCTTCGATACAAAGCGACACAAGTTGTCATCCCCTCTGTTGTTGGATGTCAACGATCCCTGGACGCAATATATATATAGGGTAAAGACGTACACACGTAGGCAGTAGTTTGATATGAATGTTCGGGGCATGTTATGTATATAGGATCGAGCGGGCTTCATTTATTTCCAACTGTATTTCGTTGTAGATTAAAAGTCAAGGCAGGTAAGTAATACAAACGAGTAAAATAATCAATAAAATGTGGTCAATACATTATGTACAATAGTATAGATGTATAAATAGTTTCGATCAATTATTCTGTAAAATGTATAATATAGTTCAAAAGGACAATAAATAATGTGTAGTATTGTAACAACTCCCAATTAAGAGTACAACTGAAAATCAATAAAGATGGATGATAGATTATTTGAATTTTTAAAAGAACTACTTTCAAATAGTTACTACAAAGAATAAAAGTGTCAGTTATGCTCATTAAAGCTTCTTTTTATCTGAGTATTTAAATAATTATAAAATCAAAGTCAGCAATTGGTATATTACAACCAGCGACGTTTAAAACATGTATTTCATTAATCTCAGTGTCAGAAATTAAGTCCAAGGGTTACACTCAATACTGATAGAATTTCTTGCGTATTCAATAAATATAAAAACTTTTAAGAGCATACTACTCATAATTTTAAAGTGTAAAATAATCTCAAGTTATGACATAAAACGGGTTATATTTTTAACGGAATACTTGGCAGTGATTAAACCTGGATTAGAATTTATATTTTGACATTTTACTCAATCCAATAATAATAAAATTTGATACTGATCGTAAAAGTATGAAGACAAATTACAAATTATTATAATTAATGTAAAACAAAATAAGAACCATGTCTTAAATATCATGTAGCAATACAAATATACAGAATGTGACGTCAAAGCCGCTCCTTCATTAGGTATAAAATAATGGTTTTATTCGATATACTACTGGAGAGTAGTAGCAAAATGGTAAAAATATTAAAATATTATTTATGCAAAAATTATCGCTATATTACTTAAAATGCAGTACTAGATTATAATATTACAAAAATTAGTAGGTATTATTTATTGGTTAGGATATACAAAGTTCAGGATTTCAGTAAAAAGAAACGCAAAATCAAACGTGTAGTCAAGAAGACCAAATTTTTTAACAAATGCAAAGAAATAATTGATTATTCCTGAATGTATGCAGCTTGTTTGCAATCAATAGTAAAATAGCTATCTTAGAATAGAGAGAAAATGCGTTGAGAGAGATATACCGAATAAAGTATGGTATTAAATATTGGTAATAAGTAGTGTGAATGTATATTGATAGTAGTTAATAATTATTAGGAGCAAGATTTGCCAAAGTAATTTGAAAATGACAGTTTATCTTTCAAGCTAAATATACTAAACCCTAACTTCAATATAATTATTATGCAACACTGGAGTGAATTAACGGCCGTGGTGGCATTACTTAAAACAAACAAGTCTCTTAACTACCTCCAAGTTAATTAGAAAAATAATTTACGAAATAAAATAATCTCACAACTCGATCCAGCTTATTCAACTCTTCAGCTTTAGACAGTTGCTAGGGGGGGGGAGGGGGGAGGGGGTTTGTACACACGTCATAAACATGGAGTAAGAAATCTTGAAAATAGAATCTCGATAACAATCAATAGTTTGGGTCCTTGAGAGGGGAGGCTTTCTTTTGGTCGTCAGTCACACCTTCTGGTTGACACTATCAAAGAACCATTCGGTAAACTGTGTGAGTTGGGCCCCGGTAGCCTCCTTCTCACCACGAAGATGTTCGTTCTCTCGGCGCAGGGACTCACACTCGGTATCCTTGGCGACGCGGAGTTCTCGCTCCTGATTGGTTGGAGGAAAGGGAGAGAGAGAAACGAGAGCCAATGAGGTGATAGAGCTAGAACGACATTGAAATGTTTTCTTATCATGCGCCGTCTAATTATCAATCGGTGTATCACGGCTGTCTTTGATTGGCTAGTATTGAGCCAATATACAGCCACTGAGTGTCGATTACGCAAACTCTTTCAAACAAACACAGCCCAAGTATGACGTAATCTGTGCTTGAACAATATTAGGACAATACTTTCTTTTATAACTTTGTGTCGTAATTACTTTGACACCTCTTTGCCACAATAGCCTTATTAATTAATACAAAGCGTTCGTTTAAAAGAATATAGCATAATATAGGTATACGTCTAGTCTGTATAGATTGGAAATAAATCAATATTCGTTGTTAGAAAATCACAAAATTACAAATGAAATTAATAGTAGTTACACACACGTTAAACTTTCCAATAAATGTAGCGAAATAGAGTCATTCAAACATCTATTCATTTTTCCAAGTCATTTATAAATCAATAAAATCAATACTTTATTTGCAGTTAAACTATATCATAATTACATCTTCGGTTATAACAAAAAGCGAAACATCTAATCACGGAAATATGCTGTCCAAAAGTTGAACACATGTAACTAATGTGTCAAATGATGATGTCAATGACGCATTTTATGATGTTCAGAATAAGAACTCCAGGAAAGGTGTGTTGCGATATAATTTATTATACACATAAGACGCATAGCTACTTAATACTACTTAAAACTACAAAAAGAAACTACATTTTCAAGGACTAAAGATCTAACTCATGAGACGGTTTCTTACAGAATCAAATCTCTGTGAATAGCATGCGGACCTACAAATCAAAGAAAGATTCCTAAATCCTTCCTAAAATTCGGAACTCAAAGGGTGTTATGCAACAAAAAAAAATTTCGCTAAATATTATATTTCTAGATAAAAACATGCGCCAGTGCCAGTAATGAGCAAATGATGATTAATTGGGTTGTTTTTGTCTGTGATCAATAAAATGTAAACACCAGAGATGTTCAGTAATTTCCGTGCAATCTCTACAAAAACTAGACTACAAATAGATGCATTTGATCTACAGAATCATTCATGTATCTCTACGGTATTAATGGGATAAAGTCCATGTCGAAGCATGTGAGTTATCATGGAAACTTTGTCTCGAGTAAATTCGCTTTCGTTGTGTTTGTTGAATTTTAGCTGAAAAATACTTGAATCTCATTTTCAACAAAATTAATGATTCGGTTTTCGTTAAAACAAATCGAGTTTAGAAAAAATGACAAGAAACTTATATCTGCCATGCGGTAATAAAAGAATTATACATTTTCTTAACCTACATGAGAGGCCTTGAGAGTAGAGTACAATGCAATACGATTAATTTTCAATAAAAATGCGAATGATAATAGCAAATCAACAAATTATTATTGCAGTACTTTCGTCGAAAACAGAGTAACAAGAGTTAATAATGAAAATTTTAAAGCGTAATTTAAAAAAGGAATATTCAACTGTTCAAATATTAATTGGCCAATTATAATAAAAAAAGATTCAAAAGATATCTCATAAATAATTATACTAATACTACGAAAAAGTCGCCAGGAGTTAATAATAAAGCGGACCAAATAAAACAGCACCACTAATACTACTTTAAGTAGTACTTGACTGAGATGTTTCAAGGACAACATCGTGTAATTACGGAAAATATATTGACATTTTTGGCCATATTATCAAGAAAAAATATGTGGTGAAACAATTTTTTTTTGAGGTAATAGTCGCTCAAAAATTGAAGCGTGATCTTGTTGGAATTAAAATCAATTTTAAAATACTGTTAAGTTAAAGTTATTGTACATAACAATTTGATGGCAAGTGGAGGGTGGAGTGTGAGGTCAGGAGGGGAGGGGAGGGGAGGGGAGAAGGGAAGCCCAAAAATAAATATATATAGAAAATAAAACAAAAGGTGATTGATTAAAAGTGGGATTAAAATAAAATGTATTTCATATTTCTTTATACGAGGGTGCTTCAATAACAAACGGTGCAAACCCAATGAAAGTTTGAAGTGAAATTCTGTGAAAATATTTTAGAATTATGTTGCTTCATCAACGTGTTTCTTCGAATGCTACAAAAGTCTTTAACAACTGAGATCCAAGGAGATATTAAATCACGGAACGTATACATATGTTCATTTGCGAACATCACTGCTGAATACTATTGCAACTTTTAGTGCAGCATTCTTAACATCGATATTCTGAAAATCTCTCATCAAAATTGTTTGTTTCCAAATTTCGCTGCTAACTCTCTCTAGCTTTAGTGGAGGGATGAACGGTATCGAAGCGCCCTCGTATCAGCATTATGCCTTGTTACCCAATCAATATCCAGGGCTTCACTGTGCTACCAGTTTGAAAGATCAACACCCTAAATCATACAAAGAGGGACAGAAAAAGCAGAACACATCGGTCAAATTGGAGGGTTGCGTAAAGGTAGAGAACTTTAAAACATGATAACATGCTATTAATGCACTAAAAAACACTAAGCTGTAGATACTTTACTTTTCTTAATTATTTATACTGCCAATTACAAAATATATAACATGACTGGGCTCAGTAAATAATAATTGTTAAGTTCTCCTCAAATCAAATACTAATTTACGTTTTGATAATCAATTTACTTATTCAATCAAATTTATATTGTCATTCTTTAAATAGCAAGTATTATCAAAACGACAGCCAGCACACCAACTTCAAAGCTTCCAATGCAATCGACTCACCATGGTGACTTCCCGCTCTAACTGGCGACACCGATCCTCAAGATCTCGGACCCGGAGTTGCAGTTGGGACTGGGAGGTCAAGCCGCCGCCGCCACCACCACCACCGTTGTCACCATTTCCAGAGTTCGCGCTGATAGGAGAGAGAAGATCAATAAATCAATAAGAGATACTTAATGCCAAATTTCTTCATTATTAGCTGAATATTTATTTATAGCAGATTTAAAAAAGTTATAATTCCACAAAATCAAAGAATTGTAATTTATACATGACAGTATAGTATTCCTACCAGGATGATAAGCTCTGGCCAGGCAGTGCCCCCGAAGAGCAGGATGACGAGGTTTGTTTGAGCGACCGGCGTTCTGGAGACAGGTGTAGACGCGATCCTCCAGACAATGTGGTCTCCTGGTAGAGCGATTGGGACATGTTGAGGTTCCCGGGTGTGGAGACGGATGACGCGGTACCAGGTAATTGGCGGGGAGAATCTACGGCTAGTCATTGGTTAGAAATGGAAGTAGGAAGAGATGTAGCGTTGTTTCCTATTATAAATGAGTAACTGCATATACTACTTGAAAATACAAAGTAGTATAAAGTATTAATGTATAAAAACGCAAATAAAGAATAGAAAATAAATTAAATATTACACAAAATTACTTAATCAGCGTTTTAAGGAGCAGGTTACTTGAAGCAATTATTAATTGAAATTAAATATTCTTTTAACGAATGTCCTAGTCTAATATTTTTTATTAAATAAATAAAATAATTTTCCCATCATTATTATAGAATTTAAATATAAAAATCAATGCATTTAAATCAACACTTTTAAAATTATCTTTTGAATAGTTTTTTAAAATAATAAGTAATAAATACACAATAAGATAAACTTATTTTTGATTGTAAGGTAAACATTTTGTGGGAAATTCGGTCCCTTAATTTAGTTCATAAATACTTCATATTATTCATATACGTCAATTAAAGCCACAGATAGCCATAAGCAACATTTAAAATTATTATTAAAATAATCTTATACTCATTTCTATACTACTAACAGGCTTGGTAAGTAAATACAGTGCATAATGCAGTATAATTGCAGAAAAACCAGGTGAAACTGAAGGATTTCACAAACTTACTCAGCAGAGCTTGACTCGCTTTGTGAACCAGCCTTTCCCAATCAGAGAGGGTGTCCTCGGCTGACAAAGAGGTCGGGGCCACCTGCCCTCCTGATGACGTCATAGACCCGCTACAAACGGGATCCAATGGGAGGTCAAAGGTTCGACCACCAATCTGAATATTAGACGAATTCTGAAGATAAAACGACAAAAACACACAGTCAACCTGGAAATCTTCAGTGACAATAAATATTATATTTTCAGTACTAACTTCGCGTCGGAAGTCTTCCTCACAGACCGCGGGGTCGATCAATCGGCGAAGATTGTCGCGGAAGTTGGCGTTGTCACGGACGCTGACGACCATTTTCGATTGGAGCGAGGACGTCAGCTGGGGCGGAGACTGGGCCTCGCTGTATTATAAAAAGGAATACAAAAAGCTTTACTGGCAAACAAGATATAAGCGTAGTCTATACGAGGGACCAACAAACCGCAGTTCAGACTCACTCAGAAAGTCTGGCTCTGCTCCCATTGGCCAGTTCAACTCTCCCGCCGGTCCTAGGTGTGGCTGCACAGGAGGACGAGGATGACGCGGGATCACAGTTGTCCGAGGCCCCCACACCACAGCTGGGTGCCTCGTCAGCCCCGCTGAGAGCCCCACTACTGCCAGGACCATATGGGCCCTCGGATGGTGTGACAGAAGTGCAGGGAGAGCGGATCATGAAGAAGGAAAGAGCATCATTGGTGAAGAATACGTCGGGAACCTCGGCACCTCTGATAAATAACATATAATTATTTTAAATTAATAAACAAAGATTACTATATTACTTACAAAATAGCAGTAGTATAAATAATTATAATTAAATGTAAATATATCTTTGTAATAATTCAATATATAATAATATGTAAAATATAAGAGACACTAGTTTCAATATCGTCGGTGGCTATTAGCATAAAACTTAAGTCGTACATCTATTTAATATTTAAAGAGAAAAGAAAACGGAGAGCACAAACTTTGTTGTACCAAGCGAGCTATGAAATTAGTCAAAATTGATGTATTTAGTTCCTAAAACAAAGATGTCCGGTCCCAATTTGGGGTATTAAACACATACATACAGCTTGCATTTCTTGTTTATGATGACTAAAAAATGATACCTATAATACGAACCTGCAAGATAAAACGTAATAACTGGGACTTGAAATTAAATTACGCTACATTAATATTGAGAAGTAATGTTTGTAACAAGCCATTATAAAAATGATTGTATATTGAGTCTAGTTAAATAAGATACGAAAAAATAAAATAACAAGGGAAACATCGACAATTCATCCTTCTAGGAAACTTCACAAAACACAACTTACCGTCGCAACCGACCGCTAGGATCCGGTGGCAGCAGTACCAACACGAGACTGGGCACCGAATTGAGGATCTGCGAGATCACGTCTGTTGCCAGAGAAACCAGAGGCTGGCCACAGAGCGCGAGTAAACGGGAGCCCTCTCGGACACCAAGCCGGGCAGGAGGAGAACAGGGCTCTACTGTGGTGATGGTTGTGAGACCATTGGACGGGTGGACAGAGAAGGCGAGATTTGCGGCGAGGGAGCGCTCCAAGGACACTTGAATTGTCTGACAATTGTGAGATGAATAAACGGTTTTATTAAATTCTAACAAAAAAACATATAATTATAGTAATGACTAATTCAGTTGTAATGTTGAAACAGAAAATACAACAGATTTACATATAAATATGTATAATCATTCATATTTTCTTAATAATTTTATAATACAAATATATTGCAGTATTCTACTTATAGAAAAACAAGTAGTATGTCACAGAATAAATACAAATTTAGTAAGACTTTAATGTAAGCGATAATAGAAGAAATGAGAGAGTAGCATAAAGATTCCACACCATAAATAATTCCAAGATAATGTGAAGCGAATAAGTCTACAGAATAGTTTTGCTTAAATCGGCAACTTTAATCAAGCAAGTTTCGTTTATTGTAATTTTTTTTTTCAATATTAATCGAACGTTAATCTTCTTTATCTGAAAACTATTGTTCCACAAAGCAAAAACAATTGATTTAAATTTAACCACCTACATACACAACCCTCAATTGTTTTGGTCAACGTAGGAAACTGGTTAGAGTAACTAACCTGGCATCCAGGAGAAAGGACGTCAAGCCTTTGTACAATCTCATTCGTGTCGTCATCACACAGGTGCGACAGTTGGAGAAACTCGCCTTGATTGTAGTAGACTCGTAGTCTAATGACAGAGAGGAGTATAAATAATAGTTGATAATAGCAACCATAATCGTTCCTTGCCATGCCTTTGCCACAACTCTTCGGTGACATTGCTGAACAAGTCTTTAGTTAAATTAATTAAAATGGCTTAAAATTTGCGGAGAATGTCACGTGACTTTATTCTTTAAATTTACAGCTTTTGTGTTTAAAAGACAAAATCGATCAAATATCACAGATTTCAGTCGGAAACGAGACATTCTATTTTTAGCTCAGTTTCTCACTTCAGATCAATAATTTTAACCTAATCATCTTAATATCGGTCTAACTAATCAGACTAGAGTGACGTACTCATCCTCGGGCATTCTCGTCCAGCCAATCACAGCACGCGTGGGCAGTGTGAAGAGAACCAATCGTGAAGCCACTTCAGTGAGGACCAGTTGATCCCAGCCAATCGCCAGAAGACAGGCCACCTCCTCGCCCAGGGCCGCATCCTGGACGCAGACAGGCCAGACCAGAGCCCCCCGGGCCTGAAGAGTCACATCCGGTCGCGCTCGGTGCTTGTCCTTCTTGCGACCACTCCCCAGGAAGAACTTGCCTGCAGAGCGGAGGAGTATAGCAGTGTGGACATGGATAGACAACTTTTCTATAATAACCAAAGGAACACTTTCGGGTCGCTAATCAATCGACTGGCACAGCTGCCAGCCAATTAAGTATGGTCCGCACCCACTCCCACCACAGACTGCCATCTGATCGCCAGTCCAACACTCTACCGTTGGACTACTCAGTAGACTACTCAGTGCCAGCCAATTAAGTATGGTCCGCACCGGGGTTCGAACCCACTCCCACCACAGACTGCCATCTGATCGCCAGTCCAACACTCTACCGCTGGACTACTCCGTAATTTAATAGCTTTTGATAAATAAATGGCCCGCTAAAATGCTAATAAGAACGATATATATGTATACTTTTGCACACAGCATGGTGAATTATTAAAATTAAATTAAATTAAATTAAACAACAATCAAAATGCTGATTTTAAATACATTAAAAACATTTGCCTGACTAAACCTTATAACAACATTTAAAAAAAAAAAAACAATTAATAAAAAGGTTACCCAACTGTATTCAATTATGCAAACGCATTAACTGTTTTACTTAACAAACGGTATTTAAAAGGCAAGAATGACTGCTACCCAACACCAAGCATATAACTATAGCGTCGCGTGTGTTAGTCCAAATGTACACTAATGCATTTTCATACTTTCAAAAGATAAAATACCTAACAATATTAATTAAAAACTATGTCAAACCAATCTCCAAGTGGAACAAAACATGTAATATCAACACTTGATTCACCCACGTATGCATACATTTATGTATATTAATAAAAAGACAGCGGAAACTCTTCCCGTAAAAGCAAACTACCAACCAAGCAATCTTCCAAAAGCTCGTGATTTGACTGGGGAACTACTACAGCAACCACAGTCATCCCAAGTCCACGCTAAGCCTTCACCCCCCCCATTAGCACAGGCAGAATACTAGATAATGCGCAAAAACAGTGCAGCTATAAAAGTGTATAACCAACCCTTTTTACAATAGAATCTACTAACTGTAAGCTACACCACAATACTGTACAGAGAGCAACTGTCATCGGGGCATCACATCAAAGCAGCTTGCCTTTAGTTTTTATTTTAACTCCAAGGCTTCACTCATATAATATGATTAGAAGGAAATGTCACCGTACCCACATACATATGGAACACGTTGTTTGCTAAGAGAACATACTATAGTCATTTCCAACTGTTAATGTAAGATGGATATATATATTTATTTTAATTTGAAACAAAAACTGACACTGCATATAAGCGTCAGAATGTTCCGCAACGTGCTGCTTTTAACAGAAATCTGGCTTCAATTGGAAACATTAAAATATGTTTTTTTGTATCAGAAAGATATGCGCTACTCTGGTGTTTCCCATTTTCACATAAAAGCCTTTATTTTACTAATTGGTTAGGAAATAAAAAAAGTTATAAATATTGTTTTTTCAATTATATTATGTTGTGTTATTTGCAGTGTAAATATGTAGAGCGTTAATATGATAAAAAACGATGCGAAAATACCATTTTTTATAATATTTATTAAAAATATATATTTGATTTCTTTAACTGAAATAATATGAGACAGACTTCCATTTAGATATTTGTACTTCAATCTCTAACTTTCTAGAGCTAAAAATCATAATATTTTAAATTATAGGATTATATTAACACATGAAAATCACCCTTTTCGGTTATTGATTTTAAGATTATGTGCTATATAAACTACAATTTCTATGAATGTCGCTGAATAATTTAAAAGATAACTATAACTAGGCGTTGATTATTTGAAATT
>JAYRBW010125412.1:0-16586 GCA_036023295.1 Invenusta paracnida | reverse complement strand
AAATAAAATCTATTTCTGTAGTTATTATTTTCTGGAAGAGGCAAACATTTTTAAATATAAATATTATATAATATATACAAGTTTTTTTGAAAATCACCAAACTTGACAAAAATTCCCTGACCTTTTCTGCAAATCACCTAAAATGATCAAAATTCCCTGACTTTTCCAGGTTTTCCCTGACCATTTTAAAATTCCCTGACTTTTCCATGTTTTCCAGGTTTTCCAGAAGCGTGGGAACCATGTATAGAAATTAACAAAAAGAAAAAAACTTCATAATTGTAGTGATTATGATATTCAATGGGACTAATGTGTTCGAATTAGTTTCATGTTAGCAGAATTCTTCGAATATAATCCATATATATACGATATATGTATATGTATATACGAATTTCTGTAGTGTGTTAAGAGTTTTACTCAAATTGGCGAATAATCTAGTTATTATTTGTGTGTATAATGGAATAATTCATACATATAAAAACTATTAGAACTATATCAGTTGTCTACCTACATAGATTTCAATTTAAAGTGTTTTTGAAATTTGATATCTTGCCTTCAAGCGACAGCTCCTCTCTATTCAGAAAGGTGATTTACAAGTAGATCTGTTATATTGTTCTGAACTTATGAAAGCACAGAGATTATTCTTTAATAATAAATAAAACAAGCTTTATTTGCATTTGTCAGGCGCAAGGAGCATTATAGTTAGTACATACAGAATTAATGGGAGACTTTCTTTACAATTGTGATAAAATTATTTGAAGGAAGTAAAATAGAATATTTTAAATTTCTACTACTTACAAAAAGCATAAAAATAGAATACAATATATTACTAATAAATTATTTTTAATCTATTATAATAACCATAGATATATGTTTTACTTTATATACATAGATTGGCTATCTGAAAACAAAGACGTAAAGCTTTGAAGAAGTAAGATTGTGGTCAAGAATAAAGATTCTTTTCAGATGTTTAATTACCGCGATATAAAAGACTAGTTAATTACAAAATTACAATTTTAAATTTTTTTTTCTATAAGAAAAATATAAATATAAAATATAAATGAAACGGTGTTTATTAAATTTTTTTAAATAATATATATTACGTTAATTACAATTGCAATGCAAATGTTTTAGTTTGCCATTCTAAATGTATATATTATAATACATTAGGAATTAACAGCACACAGCTGATGACTTACCCTCCCCCTCTTTTCCTTCTTCCGCCAGCTTTCCCTCTTCCCCGGGCTTTGCCTCCTCCCCCGTCCCTCCTCCACCCGCTTCCTCATCCTCCGCTTTGGCCTCTTCTTCTGCCTCTTCATATTCATCCTCTCCCTCGGCAAACTCGACCTGAGCAATGTAGTAGTTCTGCTCGCGTCCCATCACCTTACCCCAGAAACGAACCTTCTCAGCTGTCGTGAGTGCGGCCAGTTTCTTTAGCGCGAGCCAAAGACGAACCATCTCCTCGCGATGAAGTCCTTGTCAAGTTGAAGTCACAGACAAGTAATACGGCGAAAAATTTGAAATTTGTATGGACAACTTTATACTGAAAATAAATTGACTCGTAAAAGGATTGTATAAGTAGTTTAATTCTTTGAATTTAATATATTTCTGTATACACCCCCCCCCCACCATTCCAACCTATTCTCGTCAATGTTTACCGAAATACATTGAATTCGTGGGATTTAAATTTACATCTGTTTTCTTTCCACATAATATGGTTTTTCTGAATTTTCTTTATTTACACACAGACGACGATGAGAACTTCCAGATATAGATATTTATCTAAACGAATACTGAAGAAGCTGTTTTTTTAATTATACAAATTATTTACGAAAAAATAACTCGATTCTTTTGTTTCTATGGCCATTTAAGAAAATTCAAATTAACAATTACTTACAATTTTAAATGTGTGCACGTCAAATGTTTTGGTTGTGATACAAAAATAAATGAAATATGAAAAATTTAAAAGAGACATAAAACATATAAATTAATAACAAGTAAGGTATGTAAAAAATTTAAATATACTTTCTTAAAGCAATTTTTGTAAGATTTTGTAACATAATTATAAATAAGGTGAACCACTTGAAATTTGATAAAATAAATGTATTAATTAAAAACAGACTGAGCTTTTGATATGACTTTACGTAATATTCAGAGACAATACTGTTTCTCTCTAATCAAACATAATTATATTTTCTTTTCGTATGCCCAGCTGACAACTAATGAGATCGAAACATTCATAACAAATATGTAAATTTCATAACAAACTTTTTTTGTGCAAATTCTTAGTAAGGATTTACTAAGTTTGGATAAAATTAGGTGATATTATTTAAACTTTTAGATTATTTTCGGTACGGTATCAAATGGGACGGGAAGATTTAGAGCTGGTTGGTTGGTCAGAAACAGAATCACCCAGTAAAGTCTTACCAACTCCAGCTTGTTCGAAGAAGAAGACGAGTTGCATAATATTTGGCACTGCTGGGATTTCTTCTTCGTCAAATTCTGCTTCTTCTTCGACCTCATCGGGTTCATCACCAGTTCCGCGCTAATAGTAGATAGAGAAAGATAGAGAGAGAGTATATTAAACCTACGAAGGGTAAATCGTTTTTTTACAATTTCTTGTTCTTTCCAAGCAACCTTATGTTACAAAGATCGTTTAAATATATATTTATACTTCTCACTACAAGTTAATTAATAGATATATGAATAATTATAGAAACATTGTTTACCTGAAGATACAATTTGTAGAATTGAAGTTGTTTTCTGAATAAGATAGTGATGTTTTTTAAACCTTTTCGTAAATATTCAATTGATTATATATATGTATATATAATAATGAGTAATAATATATAAAATATTCTTTAAATAGAAAAATTAAAGAGTTTTTTGGAGAAAACAATGCACCATGAAATGTAAAATTTACAGGATGTATAGATGTTTAATTGCCGAATGTGTTGGAATTTAAAACTGATGTGAAATAATTTTAAAATTATTAACCTATCACAATTTGGGAATACAAGGAAATAATTAAAAAACTCAACTTACTATGTAGAGACGTTTCTGAATTTTTGCTAGATCAACATCCGTATGTGGGTCCTTCTTCTCAAAGAAAGTATCTGCCTGAGTCACTGACCCTAACACCGTCTCCACTGCCACTCGCTTCATCTCCAAACTGATGTCCTCAAATAAACCTAATGGATTCGTTGGTTGGTTGTCCAAAATGTACTTGATACACCGAGTGATGTGATCGTAGACATTGCCACTCGACCCGCCACAACCACTGCCAACCGTCCCACTACCACTAATCGCTCCTTCGCTGTCTCCCTTGATCGCCACGGGTGTTGTTAAAAGATAGGCTTTGGCGTTTGCGAAATCTCTATCGGTGGGCATCTCACTAAAGGGACCCTGTTGTGATGGCTCGTCTGCGTAGGGGATGAAATCGAACTCGTTTTCCGATTCTGCTGTCTCTTTAGGGCCTGCTTCAATGGTCTCCACAACTTCCTCATCCTTTAAAGCGGCGTCATTCTCTTCTTCCTCTCCAGCCTCTCCGTCTTTTTTCTGTTCTGCTGCAGAAACAACCTCTTCCGCTTCCTCTTCTCCAGCAATAACTCCCTTCTCTTCTCCTTCTTTATCTTTCTGCTGGGGCTCTCCCTTTGTTGAAACTCTATCGCCCTCCTCTTCACCTCCTTCTTCTGCCTCCTCACCACCCTCTGGACCGCCAACCACTGTTCCTCCATCATTGCCAGCTTCTGCATCTTCTTCGCTATCTCTTGCCTCACCAGCATCATTTTCAGTCGCGCTTAACAACTCATTTCCAACTTCAAGTTCCGTCTGATCTTCGTTGTCACCCATTTAGGCGACCAACTATTTCGAAATATTTATAAGGTAAAACTCATTATAGGTATCTGAAATCACATAAAAATAATACTTCACACTTTGTGACTTGTCGTTTAAATTTGTACAATTCACACTAAACGTACGATACACATATATAAACTCATATATTATGTTTTGATTCTAAATGTAAAGTTAATCATCTTATACTGCTCACCATATAACCACTGATAAAACATTTGCGCCACTTTATAATTTACTTAATAGGCTACTAAATATATCTTTTTAAAATCTAATAAGTCATTTAAAAAAACCTATAATTCATTCTATATATTTAAAAACACTATATTTTTTATAAGTTTTGAAATACTAAATAAGTGATTTAATAAGTAATGTAATATGTTTTATATATCTTACTTTATAGGTAGTATAGAAATTAAAAAATGCTTAGATTTATTTCTCATAAGTGAAAACACGAGATAAGAAGTAATTACTTTGAATTGTAACAACCCCAGGAACAATTCAAGTACATCATCTAGATTAAAAAAGCAATGCCTTCTGGCTGAGAAACAGCTGACTAGTGCTTTTTTTGTTGGTAAACAAGACAAGATGTACTACTACATGTCATAAGAATTTTTGTTATTAAGTGAATCCTTTTTGTTTTCATCTTTAAGGCATATCTTATTAATATGTAATTTTTTATAAATCTTTCATGATCAGGATAATCAGAATACAAATATATATTATAGCAGTTTATACTAAAAAGTATATTACAAAATATTTGGATAAATGTATTAAAAATATATATATATATATTTATATAAATAAATCAGTGGATATAACTTTAATCGTGTGATATGATATAAAGCATTTATATATACTTGTATAGAAATATTTGTTCACATGTATTTTACAGAAAGAAAAAAAATTCTATTAGCTGATGTCTATTGTCATCCTTTATTTTATTGAATTTAGTTTATATTTAATACAATTTTATACATACATATTATTGATTTTTATGCATATATTCTACTTTGAACAAAAATAAGTTGTTCTAGAAATCTGTGTGTTGTATTGCTGAAATTGTTGTAGTTAATTTGATAATTCTATTGCATGAAACAATCTAATAAATTGAAAGAAACCAGAACAAAAAATATATTTACATGTAATATTGAGTAATATAACTGCAAGTTCTCTATTTTCAGGGAGATCAAAAATGATTGGATGTATTTTATTTATTTAAAGACTAATGTATTTTACCAAATCAAATCAAGAGACTGACTTTGCTAAAAATAATATATATAGTTTAACTGGTTAAGTAAGTGGAAAAGCTTTAGTTTGATGAACTCTATATTTAAATAAGACTCTAAAGTATGTTTTTATGAACAACTAATAAAATTATTGAGACAAGTCTGACTTTATTTATATATCCTTAAGTTTGATTAATAAATATGTATCAATACAAAAAATAGTCTATATTTAAAATTATTTATATATCATTCAATATAAAAAAATATTGTATTATATAATTGCCTTATATTATGACAAATTTTGTTATGAATTTACAAATATAAAAAGTTAAAAGTGATTATATTTAATTCATAAAATTAAATAATATATAAATATAAAAAGCTGCAAATTAAGAAAATAGCAATACCAGTGTTCCTACCAGATTTTTGGCATTGCAATTTTTTGGGGCATTTTGAAAATATTTTAAACTGACCATCTTGGCACTTATTTGGGCAATCAAATAACTCTACTATATTTTATTGATATCAAAAAAGCATAACACATATATTGAATGAATTTCAGGTAAGTATATATATGTTTTAATATGTAAGCAAAATATTGGCGATTGTGGAGTTCTTGGCCGCAAATTAAATGAAACATAAATAAAACAAAAAATAACTTTTTAAAATTGATATATTATAATACTATTGTAAAGGATAATGAGATGCTTGATGTGGTGTGGTTGCAGGCGCAAGTGACCACCAGCTTCTAGTAGTGAATAGGGGTTACTTGTTAAATGTCAAAAAAATAAAAAATAAATGTAATTAACATATGAATTTAGTAACATTACATAAAATGACAAATAATCATAATATAGTCAAAAGTATAATAATAGGGGTTACTTGTTAAACGTAAAAAAATAAAAATAAATGTAATTAACAAATAACCCCTATACAATACTAAAAGCTGGGGGCTGCAACCACATCACAATTATCAAGCATCTCACTATCCTTTATGATATAAAAATGTAATTACATTTATTTTTTGTTTTATTTACATTTTATTTATTTTCCGAAGAAAAAAAAATTTGCAGCCAAGAACTCCACAATTGCCAACATATCTAATGAATACTTATACAATGAATGATTACTACACTAAATATTATCGGTAATGCTAGTATATATAATAAAACAAGTTTTAAATTTTGTATTGGTTTTAGCTTTGAAATACAACATGTAGGCAATGTAATAAAAACTTAGACAGAAATAGTAATCTGGTAGTAATCTGGAATTGAAAATATAATTATAGACAAAATAATATATATGTTAAGCATAATGGCAATAATGAACCATAATATTTTTAAAAATAAAATAAAATTTTTTTGGGCATTAAGAATTATCAAATTTGGACATTTGGGCCAAAAATTTTATTTTTGGGAATTTCCCAAATTCAGGCATCAGTAGGAACACTGCAATACATAACTGACTTTATTTATTAATAACATTGTTTATTTACAGGCAGTATCAATATAAATGAATATTTGCAAACAGTAATGGTAGTAACAATAAAAACAACCATGTAGCTAATATACATTTTATTTTATATTTTCTTGTTATATTTGAATGGAGGTACAGACCTATGGGCCATACTGTATACTTATAATTAATAGTTATAGTATATATAATATATTGTAAAAACCTATTTGTATATACTGCTGTATAAACCACTATATTTTGATAACATTTTTTAAATTCACTATTAAGTGCAATGACAATGCATTTATAACATATAATTATATATTATTGGTATAGAATTTATTATTTGAGTATATAATTAAAAAATAATAAAATTTACTTACGACCATGTTCATGACCATAGCATATAGTATAGATCATAGAATAAAGAAACACAGAGTTGTCTCTTGAAAAATACAATATTAAAATACAACAGCACTACAATTTTGGAACTCTATTGACTCAGAAACTCGCTCCGCCATTAATTCTAGTAGATTTAGATCTCAACTTAAAACATATTTATTTACTCATTCTTTGTAACATACTTATTTACTCATTCTTTGTAACCTTACTTTCTTAGCGCATTTGACATCTTTGGATTTAATGCGCTCTATAAATATATAAATTTATTTATTGTTATTTATTATTTGTAATGATTGTGTCTAAATATAGACTGGTAAATTTAAATGACCACTATTTTAGTATGGTTTTAATAATATCACATAAAATTTCCCAAGGTAATAAATGGACACTAAATAAACAGTATATACTGCTTTACTCTTTGATTTTATGTATAAACATTTGTTATTAATTGTCAATAAATAGGTATTTTTATACATTATTTTTCATGTTTTGTATAAATTTTAGCTATATGAATTAGATACATATCTCTAACAAGATACTTATTTTAATGTATATATATTAGTGATGTTATCATACATAAATTATTATGTAAATTAATAATATATTTTTATAATATTTTTATAAAATATATTTATTGTAAATAGTAAAATTTTATATCATATATTTATTTTATTTTATAATATTAAGATATTTATAATATGCTATTAAATGTTGTTTACTCTGTTTTTTAATACTAATCATGAAATAAATTTTATATTTTTATTACTTGTTTTTCTTATTAAATTAGCTATTACCATACTATTCGGAAAATATAAGTTATTTACTAATAAATCAATAGTCTAAATTAATATCAGTAATTATAAAGCAGAATTGATATTTAATATAGTAAAAGTAATATATCATATTTAGTAATCTTATAATTTATATTTAGTTTAGAAAAAAATATTATAATTAATAAATGTCTCTGTATTAAAATTAATTGAAATTTAATTATGATTGCATCCCTGGTTCTGACATTTTATGAAGTGAAAACTTTATGTAACTTTATTTACTCTATATCATGGTATAGATAGATATGCCTATGTCATGGTATATGTTTATAAGTTATATATATGCCTATCCCTGAGTATGACCATGACTATGAGTCATGACAAATATGTCATAATAATATGCACTATAAGTACAATATGATGTATGAATGAGTATGGAATATGATAATATTAATAATTGTATCCATAATAATATTAATAATAAATGGTAAAGTTATTGTTTAGCATGGTAAAATTGCAATATTTTTTTAATAGATTTCATAAGTTTTGCCAAATTATTAATAACTTATGATGTTAATGACAATGTAGGTGAACAAGTTCATATTTATATGCAAGAATTAACTGGAGACCTCCTACCAGGTCCAGTAGTCTCTATCTTTATTAAATATGAAAAATAGGGTTACTGGGTATGGATGTTGTAACCCTGATGTAATTTTTTTATTTTATACAGCTGAACATTAACTTAACTTAAGCTAACAAAGTCAAATATATCAATAGGCCATTATAAACTATTTATATTTTTTAGTTGAATTTGTTTTGTAGTTTCTATGAATATGATTTGGCCTGGGCTTCCTATAATTATATCTTATAAACTGTCAATTATAAATATAGTTATAACTTATACATAATACATCTAAAGACTAAGTTTCTAACAACATTTAGACAATATTATATATTCAACATGTACTTATAGTATACTCAATATCATTATCACAATATGTACACAATAGGCCGAGCATATAGAGATCCATGCTATCATATAATATATATATTATAAACAAATATCACACCAAATTATATGCTTGAATTTCCATACTTGTCAATTTTAAGTTATCGCGTAAACACTTTTAAATCTGTGCAAGGATAGTTACTATAGAAAGGTACAATATATATTATTAAAACAAATAAATTCTATGTGTGATTTTACAAAACTAAGTTACTGCGTATATATATATTACATGCTAAATTAAACAATCAAACATTAAAATTTACGCATTTAACATGTTTGAAAAGAATATGACTGCTAGAGTACAGCTAGAGTACCGTTTAATTATAATATAATATAATCGAGTCGAGAGAGTATTGTAATTATACTAATCGCATTCACGAGACAATATTACTTGCTTGTTATTAGTTCTCTTTTTCGATTGCTTCATATCGAAATATATATTTCATATTGCTTCAAACTATAAATACCTACAATTGAACAAATGTTTTCATATTTTCAGTCTATGTATAAATGCATATAATAACAGATATGTTAAACTGATAAGCTAACAATTAAGTAAACTGCAGCTTGAGAATATGATATATTGAAGCATTATTGACTAATTTATTCTGTTTGAGTACAATTACTCTATAATACGTTATGTCATGTCCCTATATAAATAATTACCATGTCATTCCATTATATTAATTTATTATCTCACTTTGTATGAATTGTGTCATGTCATATGCCTCGACTATGTCATGTCTACCACGCTATACATTACATTGTATTAATTATTGTTATCTTGGTATTTTTTTGCAGATGTTCATTTTCAATAAATTAATAAACATAGTCAATCTTCATGAACTCGGGTCCTTCAATCGATTATCTCTAACAAACCGCCGCACAAATTTCATTACAATGGTCATCCTAGAGTGCTAGGAGTCCAAAGCTGCACCTATACCAGACAACCGATAGCTCAGATCAAATTGCAATTGCACTGTTAACAAATAACAATATCTCCCATCAACTCAACTGGAAAGGATTCCAACAAAACCAATCGGCTTAAAGGCTCAAAACGTCCACGCATCGACATGGGAATTGACAGTGAAACGTGGAATGCATTTAAACGCAGATGGGAGAACTTCGGTCGTGGATCAGGGATTCATGAAATTTCAGCATCTCTCTAGCTTTTTCAGTGTGCGGACGATGCTCATGGTGACACCCTTCCCATGATTACCTCATGTCCAGCTACGAAAGTTATAGCAGCAATGAATTGTCGCTCGCCATCATACCTGTTTTTCGAGACGTGAAACTAAGCTCAACTTGCCTCCATGCACTAGCGAGCCTCAATGAAGCATTGCGGGATTTCGGAGCACGAGTACGAGGCAGAGCTGAAACGTAGGGTTTTGAAATCGTTGACAGAGGTCAGTAGGGAGTAGACAACATAGTGAATGACACAGACGAAACTGTACGATATGTGTTATACTTGCAGCTGATTTGGATATCGATCGTGAAGCTCTTGGCGCAAAAAGAACTCAACTTGTGACAGTCAACGATGCGTTATTGGTTTTTTTTAGGGAAGAGAAATGTAAATGAATATGCTCTCCCTCCTCAAGCCACTCAGCAATTTCTCGTTCAAGCGCATTATCACACATAAACGAGATTGAGCTAATTAACACAATTATGCAGATTCGAGACGGCTAATGCCCCAGCAGACAAATTCCGAAAGGCAAGCATGTTGCCACAAAAGCTACTGTCCATTCTCTGAAACGTCCCATTGGTGGAATCAAAAAGCACATGAACGATGTAAATTGCTATTTAACACAAAAGCGTTATTTAACACAATAAGTCCCTGCCAGCTGTCAGCAATGTCGTCACAGCTAGTTATGAATCGTTTTCTCAAATCTCGTCCATCCCCACCTTTCGACGTCGTTCAAAACGCCGTATTAAAGCCTCAACCTATCCTCAAGTTGTTGTTATGTATCACCACGTATCTTTTCAGCAGGTAAGTGGCGCCGTGCACGTTTCACGAAACACCCTATAGTCCATCCCACAATTGATCAAACTGCCCCCAAAATCCGTAACTGACGTAAGTTCCCCTACCATATTTACTGGTGTTGATTGGATTACGGACAGTGTTGCACAGTCTGTATCTTCTTTCACAATGCAACAAATAGGGACTAGTAGTTTTAGTAGTCCCTGACGATAAAAAATAGCAAATAGTAATTAGTTGTAAATAGTCGGAAAAATTGGATTAGACAATATTCTCCATTTCCTCGGTGAAAATAATAAAAATCACCTAGTGAATGCCCCCGCATTTTCACTGAATATCTATTCATAGTCCATTTCTTATAATAAATGTATGGAAGAATGTTTCCTAACTTATACTCATATCAAAATGAGTGAGTCATTATTACTTATATACATAATTATATACAAAAGGATACAGCATCGCGCAATTCATTAAATTTCTACTTAGCTGACTGAATTAACGCCCTAAATAACTCTTCTATTTAAAATTTTCACAATATGAATAACAACGAGAAAATTTTACTTCTGAGTTTTTAATGATATAAAAGACTTTATTTAGTAAATTTTCGACAGATATTTCAAGAGATTTTAAATTATAAAACTAGAAAATTATTCACCAACAGTTTATTATTCATGATGTAAAGTTAGCTAACTAGGATAAGGATGCAACCAATAACTACTTAAGTCCTTATGTGCAACATACTTCCATTATACTGTGTGGCTTTATATTCATTTGTCTCTTTTCCATATTAACAAATGTTATGTTACTGTCACAATCACTAGTCAATAACGCCACCATTGCAGTTACACCAAAGACGTTTAATGAAACATCTATTATAAGTTATTACATTTAAACTCTTTGAGTTATACTACTTACTATTTTCTACGTATTATTTGCTGCTGTATTGCGAAACAGGCTCTTGTGTGGTCTCTTGACAAGTTCTTTGCAAGTGATTTTTCTCAGGAAAATCTCTACCTTGTGTTGCTCAACTTACAGGCGGCCAACAAGTCCATGGTTAAGATCAATGAGGATTTATTTGGAGTCCTCAAAGATCACGATACTCGAGGCAATGTATAGTTTCATGCAGTGCCTTGATTTACATATGTAAGCAGTGACATTCACAATATTTTTATCTCACATGAATCACTCCTTGCACTTGGCATTCTACCGCCAGATTTCTCAACTATTGAAGGAAGGAGACAACCAACAGCAGGTTGACATAAATAATCAATTTTCTGTTGTCACCACAATAAGAGAAATAAAGTAAGTATCTCAGTTGATAAGAGCGTTGGCCTAGCGTACGGAAGGTAAGTTAGGTACGTATAATCCTACCAGGATAAACTTACTCAACCCTTGCTAGCAGCTGTGCTAATCCTTTTGTTAGCAGATCTATGCCTGATTGGCTGGTTCAGCGATTTGTAAAGCGCTCTTGACATCAATTTGATTTGTGAGCGCTAAATAATATATATAAATAATTATTATTATAATGGATGCAGTGCAGTCATTGGAGAAAAGGAGGAGTATGGTTGCCCAAAGCGCATTAAGTTGTATCTGAACGCATAAAATCTCTCCCCTTTCTTTGTCAGCCGGCGAACAATGACAAAATGCATGACTGAGTATTGCAGCACCATACCTTTACCAACAATGACTGGTTCTCCAGTAGATATCCACCTTGATAAGTTAGACACTCCTTATGCCTTTCATACAGTATCACCAATTCCATTGCATTGGCAAGAGAACGTATAACACCAAGATCTTCTACATGATGAATTAAGAGCTTGGTGTTATCGAGCGTGTTCATTATCATGGTGAGCACCCAGTTATGTGTCACAGAATGGTTGTCACTCGTAAACATGACAGCACTCCACGACGTACTGTGGAATTGTCATCGCTCAACCTCCACTGCAAACGTGAACCCTTTGCAATCGAATCGCCTTTCCAACTTGCTCGCCGGATCCCAGGTAACACATGAAAGACAATCACTGATACCACAGTGGTTGGATACCACAAGCTACCACTTTGTTCCACTCAGAAATTCTGACCAACACCGAGGACCGTTGTCCGCGACCAACACTTAACAACATTTATCACACCATTTGGCAGAGGTGTTATTGCCGTGCTCCACAAGGTTTTCTCTCCTCTAGCGATGGCTACAACCGTCGTTTCGATGCCATCTTATCAGACTTTCTATGCAAGAGATATGTGTGAATGTCACAGTCTACTATGATGAGAATTTGGAAACCAATTGGTAGCGCACTTTTGACTTTCTAAAAACAATGGATGAGTCAGATATTGTGCTCAACCCTCAAGTTCTAATTTGCTAAACGAAATACGGAGTTTGCTGGTTTCCGAATCACGGATTCTTCTATCGAAATATGTTCAAAGTTCTTCGATGTTATTAGAGACTTCCACATGCCAACTTCCACCACAGACATTCGCAGCTAGTTCTGCCTAGTGAACTAGATCAGGAACTATGCTCAGCTGAGAGAAATGATGACCCCATTTAAGCCATTCCTTAGCCCAAAATACAAGTTCTTTTGATCTTAAACCCTCGAAGAAGCTTTCGAGTTTTCAAAATGAGCCATCATTGAAGTCATTAAAGAAGGTGTTAAAATATTTCACACATCAAGAAGAACATGTCTCAGGTCTGATTGGTCCACAAACGGAATTTGGTACTTTCTGACCCAGAAACAATGCACATGCCCCTCACAGATGCTTGATTGCTGCACAGACGGATTGTATATTATACTAGCAGATTCTCAGTTTCTATCTAGTGTTGAATCTCGCTATGTGGCGATCTCGTGCTCTTGATGAGATTGCGAACACCAGACTGTTTCAGCTTAAACAACGTGCTCTACCATGGCGGTTCTCAATCATACACATTCCTGGGGAGACTGGTCTAGCATCAGATGCGGCCTCTCGCTACCCATCGCCATCAACAGAATTCAACTCACATAGCGTCATTGACCAAATGGTACATGCCCTTGACCCATTATCCAGAGTGAAGCATCTGACATATCATCACTTCCATGTCCCATATAGTTGAAGAAACGTAAAAAGATGAGAACATGCGTACTTTGGTTCAAACTCTTGAGAATGTTTTCTCAGAATCAGACAAGTATCTATCACCTTTCTGGCAGCTCAGAGATGCTCTCTATTTCTCAAATGATGCTGTCATGTATGCAGATCTGGTTGTTATAACACTATCAATACGTTGAACTATTCTCGATAACCTTCATGCTGTCAATTAAGGAACTTCATCAATGGAGCTTCGTGCACGTATCATTATTTACTAGCCAGGAATAACAGCTGACATGCATATACAGTTAGAACAAGTGGCAATGACTGTAATCGCAACGTACCATAATAGCCTTCTCTGCTTGAAACTCTCACTTCACCTCCCTTAACACCATTTGAATCTGTCTATGTCGACTATTTATTTTTCTCAGGGAACCACTACTTAGTCATTGACGACAGGTTATCTGGGTGGATAGAAGTCTTTAACAGCTCCCCTGGTTCTTCTCATGGATGCCATCGTTTACAGTTCGCCACTTTTGGCGTACCTGAAACAATGTCAAGCGATGACGAAACAGAATTCATAGCCAGTACGACTCATAACTTTCTCAAGAGTTGGGACGTGTATCATCGAATCTCCTCTGTTTACCACCCATAGTCTAATGGTAGAGCAGAGGTTTCTGTGAAAGCCACAAAGCGGCTACTTCGATGAAATATTGGCCAAAGTGGGTCTCCGAACAATCACTACTTTCTACGTAAACTTTTGCAACAACATAACACTGGATCCAAACTATTATATCTCTCTTGCTCAAATAATTTTTGGAAAACCCTTACGTGACACACTCTCTTTTGTAAATCGGTTAAAAAATTCTTGAATCCCCACATAAGACCAACATGACGACGTGATTAACAAATTTATTTTAATTTTATAATTTTATTAAATATTTTGAGGCGTTCTTCTTTATAAACAACTAATTCATCCGTGATATCGTATAAAATTAGTTCATGAGTTTACTTATTTTGTCTCTGTGTAAATTTAAAACTTTCTGAATCCCAATGTAAAATTTTCGAAAGCTTATAGCACTTACCTATATAGACTTGGTTAGTACAATTTTCCGAATGGTGTCATTTTCCGACTGCATGCGCCATTTTAGACTCTGTTATTCCCCTTTTCTGAATGGTGCCACTATTTCCGACTGGTATGCGCCATTTTAGTCTTGGTTAATCCAATTTTTCAAATAGAGAAAATCTCCTATAGTTATGTATAGTGCAAATTTTACAAATAACTTGTCAAAAAAAGTGGGGAAACGATCGCCTTCCTTGCCCTTCCGCTCCGATGCTCCTGATTTTGTCCATTGATCAATTCGTTTAGTTTATGGTTAAATAAAAGATTCAGATGACTAGCGAGTGATTCAATTTGTTTTATTTGGTCCAGCGACTGATTTATTTTTTTTGTATGGTCCAGTGAGCTATTCAGTGATATAATTTGAATATATCATCATTTAAGTGACTCCGATATATTTTGCGTTATAACGAAACATTGAGATAACTAGCGAGGGATTCAACTTGCTTTATATTGACCAGCGACTGATTAGTTTTGTTTTATATACACTAGCAAACGACTTAAATTCAAAGAAAAAATATAATTGAAAACCTTTTTATAATTTGCTTTAACTATCTATTGAGTCTGCCTTTGCAGGTAGAGTAATTAAGAAGCAAAACATATGGGTAATAGAAACTGTGTATTCATCAGCAGAACCGCTGCGTACAATACTGTTTGCTATTGGGATTACTTGTTGTGCTTTACAACGTACATAATACAGTTTATACACATAACATAAATCAGTTTATAAAGAGAACATAAATCAATAGCCTACAAGCTATTGACGAATACAATTAAATATACATAACTTATACTGTGGTGATCTACTGGTGGTCTATAGAATATCGCCCCACATATAATTAAAGTCTATTGATATAACGAATAAGACAAGTCAATTTACTATCAGATCGTGTATTGAAGTCGTTCATGTAAAATAAATGGTAGAAACAGGCGTACTTATTGACGCAAAATATATTGAAAAGATATAGTCTTTAATATATGATGTTAATAATATACGGAATGGTAACACAAGAGATGTTGTACAAAAGAAGCAGTGGTGTTCTCTACGTGACTGATGGTGTTGTCTCTGCTGAATTACTCTCTTTCGCTTATATGAAGAAGAGATGATCAATAGCGAATAGTTGGCTGATGGCAGTCAAGCCAACCACGGCGATTATACTGTAAATAAGAAATTCTCTCAGAGCCGGTAGACATCTTGTATTCTCGCAGCAGACGTTCACCACAACTCCCCCTCCCCCTAAATCCGTAGGCCGGGGGCCGCAGGAAGGAAGAGAGAAGAGAAAGGTAACGCCTGCTGACCTCCTGCAGAAAAGATGTCTGAACAGGAGCCGACTCTGAGAGATTCAAACTAAGAAAAATAAAATAAACTTATATAAAAATAAACAATCTAGGAAACAGAACTTAGACTAACACAATATATAAGAGGGATGAATGTGGAGAACAAAACACAAACTTAATAGTTTTATAGGGTTGCATTCGACCAGAGCAACTTAGACAAACTAAAAATATGTGTAGTGTTGTTTTTGAATGAGTATTCTATGCAGCTGAATGGCTGAACATGAGAATAAATTAGGGATTAAACGAAAATAATAGTAATAAGAATAATGTAAAATATAAAATATAGAACAAAATTAATACTATTAGAGGTTGCGGCGTCGAGCCGAGCAACTGTTGAAAGAAAACACACTGTGAAAAGTTTGGAGCATCTGTTTGAAGA
>JAYRBW010125401.1:0-16587 GCA_036023295.1 Invenusta paracnida | reverse complement strand
TGATCCGAGCATATCTTATCGAGACATTATCGAGACTTTAACAGTAACATATTCTGCAGATTCCAGCAGTGAAAGCCCTTGTTTCGATAGCTGCCCTAATAACCGAGCTATCGTGAGCTTCCTGGCTATGAAATGCTAAAAGAGGCACTTTAAGAAACCTGCTGCTATCATCGATCTAAACAAGCTCCCCCATCGAGGGGTTATTGACCCATTTCTGGGACTCAAGGATTGTATTGAATTAGCAAGGAGGAGATTTGATTGGACTTGAAATGTGTAAGAAGTAACGGCGACTTAAAGATGGCGTGAATTTAGCTACACTGTAGCGATTGTATGGGGAGTCTGTTTTCTTGGGAAGTGCGAGGAAGAAAAGTGGGGAGAAGACCAATTTTGGGAGGAATGGAAGTATTTGGGGGGACAATGCAATTAAGAAACGTCCACATTTCTTGGGAACCTGTACACCGAGGGAACCTAATGCATATTTGACTCGAAATTCAGTTTTCACGAATGGGTTAAATAAATTTTATTTCTCTTCTTTTTTAAATTTAATAAAATAATCTGTCATTTTCAACTTAATTTTTATAGTGGAGCAGCAGGCTTTCATTAAATGCCCTTGTCTTCCATCCACTAGGTAAGGTTTATTCATTGATCAGCTTCTTATTCAACCTGTAGGATATCGTGTACACACACACACACATATATATTATATATAAATGTACAGTATATGCTTCCTTTAATACCTTGATTGACATGGATATAATTCAGTCTGACGGATGTAATGTTTTTCACAATAATTGGTTTATCCGGAGCCTTGCCTCCCCCCTCTCGCCAATAATTACTATACTGACCTGGCTCTTATTTTATTGCCTACTCTCTTTAGTATCCCTCCCCCCCCTCCCTCCCTTCCTCCCCCACCTCATCTATCTAACGATCTCATTGAATGAATCGTTTTTTTTTTACAATATCGAATTGTTATTCATTTTCCTTTTTTGAACATTGAAAGTAACTTTCCTTCCTCGATGTCAACTTTACTAATAATAGGCGAGTGTTGTTGTAAGCCCGCCTATAGTTAATTGTCTTCCCCTTTTTTAATGCCATATATTCTGTCTACATATTGTGTTTTATTATATAACATTTTCTGACGACACTTTTTTGACCAAAGAATTCTGGCTATATAACAGAATTGAGAGAAGATGAAAGGGTTCCACGTCTACTCCCCTAGAAGTAACATTATCTGCGCTTTGTTTGTTCACGATTAAAGAGGAATAGTTTCTATTGATTCAGATGTTGTACAGAAAAGCGGCTAGAAGTATCTCACCTAACGCTGGTGTGCGAGTACTTCTTTTTGTAGGCTCTTCCAGTTTTATACTTCCTAGTATTTCGGAATGAATCTTTGTTACAAAATAATCGGAAGATTGCGGGCAATTAGGGCTAAATGCAGATAGCATTGTTGCCTTTTGCTTTTGATATCGTGTTTAATTAAAACTATACTAAACTACGGGAAGGTAAAAGGTCTCTTTTTAACATTTTAATTGGAATATTCTTCATCTCTTTCTTATACTGATGTTCTCAATAAATTTATTTTGTTGGTTAATTAAACTGTAAAAGCGTGTTTGTATGTTCTGTTGATTGCTACTTTTCATGCAACTTACTACTTTCCTTAAATAACCAGTTCAATGTTCGAATATACGTCGACTTAACAGGACTGACATACATAGCTTGGTGCAGGCGAGATACAAGGAGAGTTTCAAATGGAAAATACTATCTGATCCGAGACTTTTGCCACCGAGTAGAAATACCTGATAATGTCGATTTAAACAAATCTCCCATCGTGTAATTATTGATTTCCATTTCTCTGAGCATTAAATGTACTGATTTACTCTCCCTCCCGCCTCCCCTCTGTGTTCAGGAGCGTTCTGGCGGAGCTGAAGGATCGCATTGAAGAGGGCCTAGGAAGCTCCCAGACCAACACGAACCCCCAACTGGTGGAGGGCCTCAAGAAGCTCACAAGCCTCGAGTATGACCTGGGATCAGCTGTCTTTGCTGTGAGTTGGGACCAGTTGAGTAGACGGAATAGTTCCCATAGCTTGGTCGAACCAGTACTGTCGACCCTCCCTCTGTACCGGCTCGTAGTTTACGTTAGGACCAGTTGAGTAGATGCAGTAGTTCCCATAGCTTGGTCGAACCAGTGCTGTCGACCCTCCCTCTGTACCGGCTCGTAGTTTGCGTTATTAGCACGAAAGCCTCGGTTTATATTTCTACTTTTCTTAATTATATTATTATTTTTGGCATTTCTTCGTAAAATGAAATGTGCAGTCGTATTTGTTTTGCGATTGATGAATGTTTGCTATTAGTTTTATTCTTGTGGATTAGAAATGACAATGTTCGTGAAGTCTCTTTATAAGAGAAAAGACAGTAATCCGATTTGGTATTTCAGTGTCAGTTTACTTCAGGTCGGCCTATTGTGCTTTTCTGAAATCTTGTCAGCTTCAAATCTGGGACTAGATTTCCAGGCGCTATCAATAATCCTCTGTCTTTTCTGATATTACGTCGCTGTATGCTGGTAGACAGGTATTTGAAAAGACGTCCTTCCTACGCTTCTATCTCTCAAAGTAGACAAGAGTCTCCCTTTAAACCTCTTTGATGATGTCCATTAGCCCAACTAATTCCTTCTGCACGTTCCTAATGAACTACCGACAAAAGAAGGTTTAGAAAGGGCCTTTATTCCTCTTTCAACAGAGCATACCTACCATTCATGCTTGCTCTCTCTCTCCATACTTTTGATACTCCACGCACGGGTATAGTGGAGTACAACTAATATCGGATCGTTGTTTGTCTAGAATTACTTACTATTGGGCGTGTATTCGTGTTTCTGAGTTTTCTTCTCTTTCAGTCCAGTTGTCTGGACATTTTGTAATTTATACAATATTGTTGGTTGAATAGCTGGTTTACAGGCTTTCTTTTTACTGCTTTGGGCGATGTTGTATATTTCCACTGATGATATTATGATTTATGTCTTAATACTTACATAGCTTGCAACTTGTCTAGTTATTCTGGTGACCACTCTAACGAACTAGTAACTTTGAAACTTGACTACAACGTAGGGCTTGGGGTGGGGACATCTTTGATTGTACAACTTTAAAAGAAGCCTCCCGTTCAAGCTGAGTCGCAGTTATTGAACCAATGCAATCTGTGTCGCTATCTAACCTGGCTTGACCTTAAGTTTTCGTCGTCATGGGAGATACAATCTTCTTTATACTTTTAAATGTAATACTTGAATGTGCATTGCAATAATTTAGTCTCGATTTCAGAAACTTTATTGCCCAAATGATTTACTTTTGTCTCCCCTTTTGAGGGGCGTTTATCACGGAATTGCTCGGTTAAAATGTCATTGTTTCAAATGAATTATTCCTGCTAATCTATATATAAGATTATGTCTGTATACCTACATGTGTGTGGATACGAGAGTGACGAGCTATTTGAGGCAGCATAAACCAGTTTGTAAGTAGGTGAATCTCTCCATGCTGCCATAGACTCAACTCAACTCAACTCAGTGGCGTCTTCTGGTTGTGCATGTTGGAATGCGCTTGGTCATGGTCATGGCAAGGAGCGTCGTCAATAATTGATGTTGTCTTGGGGCGTGTATAGTTCCTCTGACCGGAAGATGTACCTTTGTATCCATTTTATGTCTCTCTGCTCACCGATATATTGTATTCCCGGCTATAACAGGGCTGGGAGTTGCACGAATGACAGATGCTACATTGCTGATGGATTGGGAGTTACTTTTTAATGTTGTAATTCATTATTTAAGTAATTATAAATGTATCCGAATGTGTACCTCGGACGGTGGAAGTGGATTTCTGTAGAAATTGGTGCATAAATATCTCTCTAATGTTGAGACACGCGGGCGGAACCAAACGATTTGAATTATAGCATAAACTGTTGTGTTGTACAACGCCGCACATAGCAGTCTTATTTAAGTCAACTCAATGCGGGAGTATCGATTGCCTCGAATACCTCGACTTAACATATCTTATCGGGACATTATGGAGACTTTAACAGTAACATTTCTTCCTTTTATACCCCTCTAGGATGCAGGTGCCTGATAATGCTTGTAGGGTCTAGCTTGTATTCGTGTAAAACGGAATTTTCCAGCTATAATTGGGAAGTTTTTTGTATATACTTACTTATATATATATATAATGTACTGTTTTCATCCTTGTTATCATCTTGCGTTCTTGCATTAGAAGTTGATATAATTACCTACTTTTAAAAGAGTAATAAAACGATGTGATAAACCACAGAGATAGCTCACACATAGCCTAAACAATTCCCTCCCGTTCAGGAATATGCCGTGCGGAATGATATCACGTTGTAATTGTTTTTTGTGTCTACGGGGCCCTTGTCTGCATGGTGGGGGGGGACTGCCTCGGTTAGTATGCTCCATTATACTTGCCTTCCGTGCGCTCGGTCCCTTGCCTATATTCATATGCCCGCCTCTTTATGAAGTGAGTTGTGCCTTAATTGTATAAAGACGTGATAACTTTTTGAAGCAAACTAAATGGCTGTCTGCAGCTCACAGCTCTATGCATAATAGTATTGCACACACACAGATTGTAATAGAACATCCTTTACTACACCATATCTCGTGGCACCTGCAAATACTGAGGTAGAATGTCTTGTTCAGTTTAGTATAGGGCGCGCTGTTAGACCCTCCCTGTGTGTAATTGAAGCCGCCTCAAGGTGTCTGCGTGGAGGAAGCTAATAAGCTCGTCCCTTCCTGGCTAAAGAGAGGAGATTCTAATGTTACTTCTTCCCTTTAGAAGTAGGCCTCTTTATGGGCGCGCATATGACAAGTGTATAATGTATGTATAGGGAAACAAAACTTTGACTCGTAAATTTAATTTAATTTAATACATATAGTTGTGTTAGTACAGATTCATTTGAGAATAGTTTGCAAGCTTCATTTACAACATCTCTGAAACTGGGTACATAAGTAATTATATTAAAGTTTATTCTTTGTTTATAAACCACTTCGAGGCTAATTATAGGATTGATTATTTTTCTAGAATACATTCCCGATCAATGCCTCTATTTCCTCGTGCATTTGTTCGGTGTTTGAAGAAATCTGCGCAAAGAGAGAGAGAGAAAAGCGCGCTCGCTCAGAAATGCAGAAACATATTATTTATTTACGAAACTTTAAGATAGAAAAAAACATTCACTGAAATAAATAGATATGTATGAAAATATTCACTTCTCACAAAAGTCTATTTTAGTATAAAGGGAAGGACAGTTGGGCGAGCGAACTTCTTTTTATCAAGACATTCGGATAATTATACAAGTATCTGGGATTATTGTCGTGGATTATTAGAAGATAATGTCATTAAACTTGAATATCATCGGCGTTGTATTAAATTTACTAAGTTATTATTTAAAAATGAGGCTGGCTTTCTTCTGGAAATCTGCGCTATATGTCGGAAAAAAGGAGATTTAAATCAACATCGTAAATTATAGGATACCTCTTAACTTTACACGATGTCCCCATTGGGTCAAAAACCAGTTCAACCGGAGTAGTGGGCCCTATTCATGGGGAACCATTAAACCTATGCCCTCGCCCCCCCCCCCCACAGTCCTCCATTCTTAGTTAGGTACTGGGAGAATATGTCCCTTATAATTCTTCCTCTTTGTCATTTAAAATGGCCAGGATGCTGCTCCGTGCTTACTCAATTATTTTTATATACACAAGTCGTGCAACTCAGTTAAATGGCACTTCCTGTTTTCTGAGAAGCGCTATTAATCTGCTTAGAGTGCACAATCTTTGGGGATTGTGGGCAGTCTATACTGCCGTCTAATTAAATCCAAGGAACTGCCAACAACTTGCCTGCCAGGACACCGAAACCTATTTACTAGGGCCGTTTGTGTCACGCGAGGATCTTCCAAACTGAAGTATTACCTATTCATATACATATCAATCATTGCGCAGACCTATTATAACATAATGCACGTGAAAGGGGATCTAGGCATAGTATTGGAAGCTCAATTGTGTTTTTAGTGGCTAATGAAGTTTGTCAAAGTACACCGTGAAGCATTCTATATACTGAGTGGGTCAGGAGATGAATTATACATTAGTGCATTTATATAATGTGGCATGCGGGAAATGGTTTTTGTCCCCTTTTTGTTATGAAGCAGTGTCTTCAATGTGTATTCCGTATAATTGTTCTAATTTACCAAGATACCTACGTGCCGTAAACGTAAATCATAGGCTTGGACGGGGGTGGGGGGCGTGGTTTGAGCTTAATGGAACCAAAGCCATTGAACCTAATTTGTGCTAATTTGTGGATTTAGTTTTCTCAAAGTTGTTGATGAAATTCGTGTGTTCTTACTAGGTGGAAAAGGAGGCGTTGTAAATAAAGAAGTGAACTAGAATAGATACAAAACAAAAGGAAGCTCATTTGAGTAAATTGAAGGCAAGATAGTTGCCATTACCGAAGAAGGCATTACTTAAACTCATTAAAACTATTTTCGTATCACATATCTATCTATCTATCTCACTGTCTTGTCTATTGAAATATGATTTTCTTAGGAGTGTTTTTGAGTTATAATCTTCGCCTTATAGAGTTCGGTGGACTTGTCCTATATCCCAGTCTAGTTCAAGGCAGTTTATAATATACACTGAAACACCGATGCAACCGCAACAGTGCAGTGTAGCCGTATACAGTCGGTTGTCGACGTATAGGCCACCAGGAGGGTGCAGTGCAGTGAGAGACTTGGCTTCCACTTTCCGCGCGGTCTGGTTGGCATTTATGGATCGTATCGCTTGTTTGGCGCCCTTCGCGCTATCTCCACTCGTCATGAGTGAGAAAGCGAGCAGTTTGAGTGTCATGATCTTATGGCAGCTGAGCGCTCGGGAGACAAGGCAGATAAGGAACTAATGAAAACCTGCCCGCCCCCCTCTTTTCGTCTCTTCTCTTCTGTTTGCTTTGGCGCTTTATTTGAGCTCCTTCTCCACGGAGTAGCTGTAGGCCACGCGCACTGCAAAGCAATTCCACGTTCTGTCTTGCTTGTCTTTTTTTTACTCCTGATAATTCGTGTTTTCTCATCTTCTATCATTTTTTTCCACTTTCTTTCTTGTTTCTATAAAATACTGCGGCTAAATATTGCTTACTAGTTAAGTCATTTAGCTGGCGTGTAGGTAATATGCAAGTTATTTTGTGTCATAGTTTGCTTTTGAAATTCGTTAGTATACTATATTTATCAGCTCTATTTACGTACTAAATTAAATGGATAATGACAATTTACTATAATATTGCAGAATATAATGTGTCTTTTTTATTACCCTAATTGAAGAAACCTTATTTTACTTATTTTGTAGACCATTTCTTGGTCATTTAATGAAGCGCAGAATTCCCATCTGATCCATATAATAGCAAAGACATGTTATGCTTGTAGAGTGATTGGAGGATTACAATTTTTGACATCCTAACTTATTTATTATGCAGACATGTTGATTTTTCTAATAATAAATTGCATTCATTAATGCTTTTTGTCGAGTTTTAATAGGGTTAAAAATCTTGTTTTTCATCGGGAAATTCGTTGAAATTAGGAAATTTTAGACGAATTAGTTAGATTTATATATTTTCGGTTTCGCCACATAAATGTATCTATCCACTTACACGAACCCCACGTATCTTACACGAATCTTACACGTATCTCACACGTATCTCACACGTGTCTTACACGTATCTTACAAGAATCTTACACGTATCTTACATGTATCTTACACTATTTTACACGTATCTTACATGTATCTTACACGTATCTTACACGTATTTTACACGTATCTTACACGTATCTTACACGAACTCCAGGTATCCTACATGTATCTTACACGTATCTTACACGTATCTCCAGGTCCATCGTGCCCAATCCGAGGGCAGCATCATTGTGAGCTATCGAGATCTTCTGGAGAGGGGACGATCGGCCTTCAAAAAGGAACTAGACGAGATCCTACCCCCGACTGACCCCAAGAAGAAGGGAAAAGGTACCAGTTACTGTACTGTTGTAGTAGTAAGAGAGGAGTATCTCCCTGCTCAAGTATAGTTTTCCTTGAATGAATAATGTACTTAAAGCTGAATGGTTGGTTGTTATGTAAGAGTCGTTTATGATTCATTTCTTATCAATGTCTTATAATCGTCCAAATACTTAATTGTGATACATGAATCTCTCTTGTTTAAGTTTTAATAATGGTGTACTTCATAATCCAGACTCTTAGCTGTACATGAACATGCATTTAATTTCTGTTTTAGTTGTAATATAAACTTGAAAATTGAATAATAAAAACTTTGAACTAACTTTCGACTAAGCTTTTTAATACTACCGACTAATAATTGAGCGCTATATGAGCTTGTTCTGCATATTACACAGTAACAGCCAATAAGGAAATACTAACTATAAAGGTTCCAATTTGATTATCGTAGGTGAAACGTTTACCTAATTTATAAAAAAGGCGAATTTAGGAAACCTAGCTTCGCTCTCACCACGTTCATTGCGCACCTCGGGTCGAGTTTTAATCATTTAAGCAGCCTTATTTTGCGCTCTAGCTGGTTTTATAACTTGTGAGAGGTCCTCTTTTATGTATGGCCTTGTTGTAACTGTTCAATGCTCTTTGCTCTGGGGCTGCCTGGTCGTAAAGTCGCCCTTAGTACTCTCCAGAGGGCGTATGCGGCATTACTAACGCTAGTAAAACTGGCATTACTATCATCTTCTTGAAACTATAGAGCTTGTATTATGACGCTGATGTAGGATGGGTCTTTTATACCTGTTACCAAACTTTTTCCTCTATATTTCTCTATCCTCCATTATACTTTGAATGTTGTCTCTCTAAGGAAAGTCTTATTCACTTAATAAACTATTGACTATTCAATTTGTATGTATCAATCTGACATAATAGTGTCCCGTATTACAATATGCGCTTTCTGTGGCCAGTATTTTAACTTGTAAGTCTTGGCGCCCTTTTTATATCAATTTCATGAATGGCTAAACTGCCTGGCTCGTGTCTGACATGTTTTAAACGTTTTGTCTTTGAGCTCATTTCTTGGCTCTTTTATTTTTGTGAAGCTGTTTTTTCTTCTTGTTTTGTTTAGTTATAATCAACAGTTTCGTCAACTGTAATGGCGCAATTAGATCAACAAATTAATATAATGAGTGAAGTGGTATGAGAACCTTTCATTGAATACTCCAAAGAATTAATCTTGCAGCTTGAATCGAGGAGCCACAGGACTGGACAGCCTGTTTCGAGTGCTCTGTTGAGATGTCCATATACTCAAACCTTCACTAGTAGTGTATCTGAGTAGTCTGTAGTAAACGTCCTGAAGTCATTCTTATTCCGCAATTCCACCTCCACAGGTAGACTGGTTTCATAGTGGTGTTGTGGGCTTGTAACTAGATACTAGGCAGTCATTTCATTCATTGTCTTAATTGTGGGATGAGCAGAACTAAAGATACGGATGGCATCGTATTCTACTGGTGACATAATATGGCTAGTTAGTTGTCGGTAATTGGTTTGTTTGTCAATACCCCGTTCGTCCGTCGGTCCACACACAGATTCTCTTGTCTCTGGTCTCCTCCTATCTGTTGACACAAGACCTCTCTCTCTATCTTGTCGATATCTCTCCTAATAACTGGAGGGAAAGATGCCTGCCTAGCAGTGCTGGTTCAAATCTTTTGATCGATTGATGTGGGAGCCTACAATATACAATGATTACAGTAATACAGGACAAGCCAGTTTCTCTCAACGCTCTAGTTAGTTGCTTCAAGTCATTGTCTCTTTGTTTGCTTGTTTGTTTGTTGGTTGGTCTTGTTTGCTTGTGTCATGATTGCATTCAACCACCCCCCCCCCTCAAGGCAAGACTCTCTCTTCTAATCCTCATACAGAGAGAGAGAGAGAGCAAGCACCATGTGAACCGCCTGCACTTGACTGCACTGGGCTGGCCTGGGCTGGCACCAGAGTCTCTATCAAGTCGTGTTGACATTCATTCTCCTTCCCTAGCTCTGCTCTGCTCGACTCTCTGGGATGAGGCCATTAGCCAGGCAGGCAGGCATTGAGGCCAACTTATATTGTGATCTTCTAGTTCGTCCCTCTCATCGCCTGCCTCACTTGTTTGTGTAAACGAAATAGTTTTCCTGGCGCACGCTTACTACATACTAGCACCGAGGTATAAACTCTTAGAGTAACTTGAAAGACGAAAAGAGCCTAGAAACCACCTTTTTTTATCATTTTTAATTTGAAATGAAAATAAATGAGAAAGTTTGTATATTAGTACCGGTTTTATAATATACGGCATATTATTTTAAATGTGTATTTCGTTCACTGTCGCCGCCGCTCTAGTAACTAAATAGCATTTATAAAAAAGTTTAGTTTTGAATTTGGATTAATTAATTATTGACATGTGCCAGTTGCATATTATATAGTTTGTGAGAGTTCGGTGCACACGGGCGGGCATTACATATTCCGTCTAGCTGGGGTGGGGTGGGGCGGGGTGCTCGTTGTAAGACAAGACGACTGGCTGTCTTGTCGCCCGGTAATCTCCACCGCCAAGAGGCTCATCCAGCTCTCATCTCCAATTCCCCATTATTAATGATGGAGGATCATATTGACTGCGTGCAGACTTTATAAGCTAGGTATTAAGAAATCAAACAGGTATCTGGTTTGTAGATTTGTTGAATTAATCGTGTTTGATGAAATAATTTGCGATGTTAACTTATTTGAATGTTATTTGTATCCATTTCTTCCGTGGCTCAGCTAATTCAGCTATCTTTAACATTATTTTAGCATATTGTTGTCTTCGTGGAGCTCGTTTCTTGACTTTCATTTCTCCAAAGCAGCTGTCTCCGTTTTTGTTTTAATATTAATTATCTCTGACTCTTTTTTTACAATGTGTGATGACTGTCTGTATTGAAAAATTGGAATTATTATATGAAGAACAAAAATACTATTTGAAAGAATAAAACGATGCGATGATAATATTATGTTCTGCCCGCTACCGCATCGTATAACTGATATTTCTAACTACACTGTCGACAGTCCAATATAGATATCAATTCTACATAAACACATTAGTGCGTTGAACAATTTCCTCGGAAAAGTCGAGAGTGACTTTGAGTCTCATGTTCTCATTAATTAATAGATGCCAGGGATGTTACATTCTAGAGTAGGGTTCATTCTTAGAGTATTATGCGATACAAGGATGATAGCGTATCACATGTTTTTGCAGTCTTCTCTTGGAACATATTATTATTATTATTACTATTTTTTGCTTTATAATTATAACTATACTAGGAAAAGTAATTTCTACTTTGATTTTCTTGAAATCTCTTGCTGTAACCTCCCAGTTTGTCATTATATCATTAACACGGTGTCTCCCCTCCCCTCCCCGCTCCTCTCCTCTTCGCTGCCAGCCTTCCTCGGATAATATTATATTGTAGTGAACACGTAATCCGCGCAGGTCTTTTAGAGGAGTTATAGTTTGCTTAGTTGGATGTGCATGTATAATGATATGTTGTTGAAATGATATCGACGAACGACCGTGCGCTTCTTTCTCCGCTCTCTGCATCTTTCTGTGGTCTTAATGAGAGATCTCACTCAGTGCATCTTTCAAAGTCGAAACCCTCTTCTTGTGTGTTTCTCATTAAATGTTATAATGATACTATATACCTAGTATGTATTATATGTTTTCCATCATTTAAATTAAAATTGTAGTATTATTTTAGTTGCGTTGATTCTTTATTTAAGTTTCCTCATATTTTGATGGCAGCAATAAGCAAGCGGCCTTAAAAGGAAGTTGGTTCTCTGCTGCACCCCAATTATGTGCTATAATTCTTGAATTTAAAGCATGAAAGTGTTTTTACTCGAAAGTGCGTTTCTCTCTCTCTCTCTCTCTCTCTCTCTCCTTTAATGTTATGATGAAATGAAAATATACTTCAAATTAGTTGTATACTTCGTCAATTTATGTGGCTTGAATGTCGAATAAGATGGTTTCCGCAGAAACTCATTTCCAGAACTCTTAGCAATGTGTCTACACAGAGTACCACTTCTCTCTCTCTCCCACTCTCTCTCTCTCTTTTTTTGTTGCTTTATTTCCCCAATTTTGTAGGTGTACTGCTTTCGAGGAGACTTTCCCCTAATTCCCCCTTCTTTGTTGTCAGTGATTTCACTACCTATTCCTACTTTCTTTGAAAGCAGAAGTAAGATTCCCCTTGAATCATCAAGAAATCGGGCGGTAGTCTGGTGTATAGCCAAGGTTTCACATAAATAATGAATATATAATTGTACTCTTGTGTTTTGCAAAAACTTAAAGGAGCCATACACGGAACAGCAGGCTTCAAGTGCAAGAGTCTGGGGGGGGGGGAGGCAGAGCTTTATTCCATATATATTGAACACACAAGACACATTGAGACACTGCGCTTGAGATATAATTGCAACTCTGTTTACTCACAATATTTTTCTTTAATTAAAACGCGGGTTAATTTGAAACTTTCCTTCGTCTCGTATCCTTTTTCGTTATAGAAAATGTTTGCTCCCCCACCCATCCTTTTCTTAGCACTATATACCAACATACATATACATACACATATAGGTAGGTAATAAAATACACAAGAAAGTTGGTTCTTTCGAATTTCCATTTTAAAGAGAAATTCAGGACATTGAAAGTGTAAATAATTCAGATTTCCTACTCGATAGTCAGCTGCCTTTTATGCCGAGCAGGGCAGACGACGAACTTTGTAACACAGTCAATGAAACAGGTCCCTCCTCTTCTTCTATCTTTCAGACATGTCCGACGTGGAGCTCAACGCCATCATCGCGCACGCCCACACGCGCATTACGCAGTTACAGAAGCGCCTGGACGAGGTGGAACTGGCGGAGAGGGGCCGCATCATGGCTGCCCTCCAGAATCAGCGGGGTGAAGACGAGAAACTGAGTGAAGAGCGAGTGGCCGTGGAGATTGAAAGACTCCGAAATCAGTTCCTTGTTGAGAAGCAGAAATGGGTGAGTCGATCATCCCTTCATGCTGGACTAGGGCTGGGAGGCCAAACACCACCGTCCTCACTATAGTTGGGAGCTCCTCCAGCCATTGCGAGACACTTCCAAGGGTTAGGACGGTTGTCGCACTCCACCCTAAGAGAATGCAGGAAAGGTGCTTCTGTGGTCCTACCAATCAGTCATGGAATTTCGTTACGGAAATCCGCAGAAACCCTGCTAGTATCACCTCTTTTTAACATTCCACTTATAGCTCTGTCGAGTCCCCCGTTTCTACTTACAGCTCTTGGGTATCGTTTCTATTCTACTTATAGCTCTGTGGTGTCACCTCTATTCTTCTTATAGCTATTGGGTATCGTTTCTATTCTACTTATAGCTCTGTGGTGTCTCAACTTAGCGTGTTACAACTTTATATCTTTATCTCGAGTTCCTCTTTGTGAAAGTTAACTGTCAGACAAACGTCTATCCTCTGCCGGTGATTTGGTCTATGTTGTGACCCTTCCTACAGAATGCATAATCTCTGGAAACAACTCAAATATTGGGAGTACTCCTTCTATTTGCTGTTCTGAATTCGATAGCCATTTCCCTTGTATAATACTTACTTATACGCAAATATCGCAAAGGTAAACAAAGGTAACTCATGCAAAGCATTGATCCGTTATATTCCTGTTACTATCTTGAGCTGTTAAGATTATGTCATTGTCTGCTTTGTCTCTTTGTCTGATGTGATATTAGCATAAATGTAGCTCTTTTTTTACAGTTATATTACAACTATAAATTATCATCTTATTTACAAACATATCCGGCTCGTATAGATTGAGTTACCCTTTCTTATACTCTGAGAATATATCTAATTTCGCAAATTACTCCAGGCCAGTTGATATTGGGAAAAAATCCCGTCTTATGAGGATAGAACTAATAATATTGTCCCGTGTCAGATTAATATCGCCGCTTGGAACTGATCAGCGAAGACTGATTATTATAATTTTCTCCATTTAAAAAAGCTTCCTACTAAAATGTTGGAAAGGAGCAGTGTAGCCCAATTTCGGTTAAAACATTTGCGTTTTTTGAGCAGCAAAAGACACGTTTCTTTTTGTCATTATTCATTTTGATTTGTATTCAGAATATGGCATTAAAAGTAATATCTCTATAGATTCGAGAAGATTATTACCTATCCACGATGCCCAATCTAGCTCCATAGGCACCAGGAGAAAAACGAATCTCATAATTACCTCGTTTTTGTAACTTTGGTTTCATCCCAATTTGATTTTTGCATTTATTTTGGATTATACTTTTGGTGGTGTGATCCATATTTATTTGTCTCCCCTTTTTCCTGGCCGGTCGGTCATTCATCCACAACTGCCGATATACTGCTGAGATTACCGACCGAGGCAGGCAGGCAAGTCTCTCTATCTGAGAGCCCAACTTCATCATCTTTCCATCTGATTGTGATGATTGTAGGCTTTGAGGAGGTAGGGGGGGGGTCTCTTTTCTGGGTCAGTGAAGGGGGGCTTTGCTTGCTTATTTGATGTTTCTTATTATTCGGAGAAGAAGAGGAAAATAACCTGGTTTTGTGTGTGTCAGACTCTATTGTGATAGCTACATAATATATATCCAGAGTCACAATTACTACCTGAGCTTATGGAGCAAGTTGAAATGAGTGATGAAAGCTCGTATACAACATGAAGTGTGATCTTCATGCCTGGATATACTTCTGTTTACTCTCATATATTAACACTGATTGGTGACCCGAAAAATGTGGACTTTTTTGCAGAAATATTATCAAGGCAATAGTAATAATAGTTATTTACTTTCTTATATAAATACAAATTGTTGTTAATTTGAGAATGCTACTCCCTATAGGCTATGTCAGTAGTATGTTATCGAGAAAAGAAGGTCGCTTTTAAAATAAAGGCCTTTTTTGCCACGAAATTCATGCTATAAAGGTTTTCTGCTGCGTTTGTGTTTATCATTGAATGGGATACAAATGAAATATAATTATGATACAAGAATTGTGTAAGAATGGCAAATGCGCAACATCCTCAATGGAACTATATAGTCGAGGTTGTATTGATCCATTTCTCTGGGTCTATTTCCACCTACGCACGGGGGGAACACTGCATATGCCCGGCCCGGCCTGGCCTATACAACTTGAGGTCAAGTTCTAGACTGCTCTCAAGTCAATTTCTCTTGTGTATTCGTCTAATTAAGTTGTCTCTGTGTTTTGGGAACTTCTATTATCAACTAATGAATAGAAAGGATTCCTTTTGGAGAAAACGTACAAATCTTGTGAATACAATTAAATTCCTCGCCTATAGCCCAGATATTTTCTTTTATTCACATTGAACAAAGAGGCCTGACAAATGAGAAGGTTACTAGTCTTCTTGGTCAGACAATCAGATCTGATAGCATTCTAACAGATTTGACGTTCTAGGCATATAAATTTAAATGAACATTTCGCAATATTATAATATGCTGTGTATATAATATCAACTATACTGTAGAGTTGACAGTCGTACTAAATAGAATACATTTATGGAACTGTTTAATAAGAATGTAACGAGCCTGTTAATTAATTCAAATTTATCTGAAAGGCAAAGGAAGTTTTATTGATCAATAAAATACCTACGTATCGATATCTTGCTTGCGTATTGATCGATCATACGTTATGGTTACATTGTTCGTTTGTCACCTTCTTTGTTTGCATTTAACAATATTATACACATATAGAGTGGAACAGTTTCTAATGCATTCGTGAAACTGATATGTTCAACTTTAAAAAAAAATTAGTTATTGTCAGTAAATGTTTTTTAACTTGCAACAATTATGTTTCCATGGCAACATAAACTTCATTATAATATTAAGTAGAAATTTAACTTTTACCACATTTCTATTTGACTATAAAGGACACTTCAAACCAATAAATAGGGCATGTATGTATATTATATACATGGATACGCCTAGAACAGGAAAAAAAAGGGAAGTGTATTAGTGCAAGTGAAATAAAATGAACTAATTTCCAGACGTTGTCTGCTTCTTTGATCATTCCAGCGTTTAGGAATATACCTACCCACTTTTAAATTGTCATTTTACTTTAATTATAACGTGTTTCGATAAACTGTGGCTGCTTTTTTCTTCTTCTAGAATCACAATTAATTGTGTCCCTAATTGGGGGCATTTTCCCTTCCTTGTTTAAAACAACTATATCAGTTACTTAATTCAGTTTATATTTGAAATTTGTACATAATTATTCCCCTTTTTTTGGTACTCTAGGATTGAAGCGGCGGCCCTCTTCAACTGTCTCAGTATATTGTGTATATTTCGGGTAAATCTGCGATGGATTCCCCTCTTTGCGTCTATTTTACTTCAACGTTTTTAGTCAACAAAAAGGAGGCAATTTGCAAACTATTTAGACAGGTTTTATGATGTTTTGAAAACTAGCACGCAGTGAAAGTATAACTTTTAATCTATTGATTACAGGGTTCATAACGTGTCAGGGCAGTCAGGGTAGTCAGGGTATTGTCAGGGTATTTCAAAATCCTGAAAAATGTCAG
>JAYRBW010125390.1:0-16587 GCA_036023295.1 Invenusta paracnida | reverse complement strand
CAAAGGCGCATTTATTTCATATTTTAGTATCTATGCATGGAAATACGAAATTTTTTACGAAACGACCTATATTATATACATTATGTTATTTTAAAATTAATATTGAATTATTTTTCTTTTGAATGAATTATTATATGTATATATTCCTATGTATAACTTCCTATTACAGAATAAAACTGTAAGTATGTTTTAAAATGTTTTAAATTGTTATTAGCCTCAAAGTAAAGGGTTTTATAATGTTGAGTTTTGTTTATTTATTAAGTTTTCATAATTGTTAAAATTTTATAGAAATAAGCCGTTTTTCTGTTTTGCAGGTTGTGGAGTATTACGTACTATGTAATCTTATATTTTATTACAAATTTACTTCAGTTCACCTTAAATGTTATTTTAAAGGTGAAGATATTATGGTCAGAGGAAACCTTATACTTATATTTTTAGAATGTTTTATGAAAGATTTTTTGTATGGGTATAGTTATAGTCTGTGTTAGCTTAATTGATTTTGTTTATATTGGTGCATTACTTTAATATTATTATGCATACAATATCATTAGAATAGTTCTATATTTGGGAATATCTTATTCTTGGAGTATATTGTTTATTCAGTTGACAAGTCATACATCACATTCTTCTTAAGATCATTTTCTTATTACGTATTTAACCTATATATAACCTACATTATTTTTGCTGCTTTTATTTTGGTATTCCATCATCCTATTTTCTGAAAAGTCATTTTAAGGGATTATACTATAATTGATTGCAAGTTCTTAAGTAATTTACCCTTCCTCACCTATATTTATTGTATGCTATTGTATCTAGTTAACTACCGAAATTACGCATATACATAGCTCCAAATTGAACCCAATGTTTTGAAATATCGTACATAGCTCTGATTCAATCCGACAGCATCAATTGATCAAGATAGAAGATTGACATAGGTTGAATGTGGATTTTGTGTAGCACTCTTCTATAGTTAATTTTATATTGGTACCTTGTGGCAAAACCTGAGTATATATAACTAGGTGCCTGCGTACTTCGTACTACATACAATATATCGAGCTGTTTATTCCTCATACATAGAAAGCAGCGAAATTAAACGATGGGTTCAATTTATAAAGTACTAACTACTATTTATGGGTATATCTCTTACTCCAGAGTGAATACATACCGAAGGATTCAACCAGTGAAATTTGATTCGTGTATACATTAAACTACTGTATAACTAGTTCGTCCATAAAACATGATGCAGAAGTCAGCTGTCTATAAACTTTGTTATAGTATTTGTATGTCAAGGTCTGTGTGTAATGTCGTCCATTAGAGCATGTTCAGGAAAATTAGTTGACATTATTTGTCATCGACAACCGTGGCAAAATTGTATTAATAATGTATGCATATATACTTTAACGGAATAACAAAAAATCAATAACATCGATAATAAAACTTGTTATGTTTTATAGTTTTTGTGGTCGTGGATATATACTTTGACATTCTGTTTATTTAGAAAATATTTTAGTGGACAATTTGGATCTTTAGCGTTTTATATTTAGAAAATAGTGTATTACATACGTGTAATGCATATTATGTATTAATTTTTTAATAGAAAAAATGTAGCTTTATATTTAGTTTTTCTAAAAAGATCACTTATTGTATCGGTTTTTCATAAGGATTACTAATTCTTAATACTTCAACTTAATGATAAAAAAATCTTGTGATAGTTTTCATATTTGTAAACACGTCAATAAACGGAAAGTGTTATGGTTTTATTTAAAACATGATTTGGTTCCTTTGATACCTTTTATTTTCATTTGTTGACACATTTAATTGAATTTGTTAAATGTAATTAAGCTATGTTAAATTTTCAAACTGAATCATTAATACATATTATAATGTTTTAAATATAAATAAATAATAATGCTGCTAATAACAGATATTGATAATTAAAACATAAACTTTTGTAAAAAAACTAAATAACTGAATAGATGATTATTTTTTAATAATGTTATATTATTCAAAATTTTATAATTGTAACACGTGATATTTTATAATTATTTTAATTAGTTCCAATTAATTTTTTATGTATTTGTGTTCAATTTTTTATCGGATATTTGTTAATTTTTCAGTTAAGTGATTAACAAATTAAACCATTTTGCGATTAACATAAATAAATCAAGGTTTTAAATATGATGGATATAGGTAGTGAATTATGATTAAACGGTTGTTATTCTATTAATTTTAGTTCTTCATTTTCGCTACAGATGCTTGCTATCATTTTACAAATAACATTTTATAATCCTTATATTTAAACTTGGGTGTAATGAGCTTTATGTCTCGATTTTTTTTAGAAAACGTATAGGTTACCATAATTACTATTTACTACATACATATATGCCAGGTATGCACTAACAATATATAATTGATTTTAGTATAGATAATTGAATTGTGTAATTCAAAGACACATATATATATATAATATGTTATAATCATATCGTATCATAAGTAGAAATGTTGTTCGGATACTTTTTATTTTCATTCTCTAAATTATATCAACAGTTTTCTACTGTATCAGAAAAAGTTTTGATTTTATAATCCACAAATTTGACCATTTATATTGTTAATGTTCAATTCATGTTTTTTTTAACATTACAATATCTAGTAATCTGACTAATAATATTTTAATATCATTTTAAAATTTTGTTGTATATTACTGTTTTCCGATATGTAGTTCTTTCGTTTTAAAACTTTGGACGTATATTTAAAAATTCATTATTTTCCTTCTTTTTTATTAGCGGAATGTAATTAAATCTAATATACTATCTATGCCTAATCCAGTAGTATAAACGTAATTGCACATTTGAGAGCTCATATTGTTATATGAAATATGTCGTTTTATCTAAAAGGTTTTACATGAATGTCCCAGGTCGTACGAGTATTTGATCTCTCTGTAATTTGAATAGTTACATATGAAGTTTAAAAGCGTCAGTTTTGTATCAGTTATTTTTAGCTTGTCTTGTTTTGATTTGCAGGACCATGATGATCCAGGGCAATTGCTTAGTTTTGGAAACATTGACCACGACCAACTTCTGGCTTATGCTCGAGAGGCCGCCCACGCGTCCACCCACTGTCAACTGCCCACCGATTTGGAGTTTGCGCTAAACCACTATGGTCAACCGGATGTGGCTGTCTTTGATTTCACCAGCCTCTTCGCTTCGGAGAATGCCTGTCGAATAGTAGAGAAGGCTGGACACCAACTAATTATGGGCCTTGTTGGGGACAGCCTTATGGAGGTGAGTTTTACATTATGTTCCTGGATGAATAGAGAGCTACTACCTACTTTCTAAGGTTTCAATGATTTTCACTTTAGGATACTGTTAAAAGAAACCTTGAACATTGTTACCTCCAGCTGTGTATTTAAGCACTTTTTCTAACTCGTAAGTAATTTGTTATAATATTAAACCGTAAAAGTATACCTAACACATTTTTATCTAGTAAAATATTTTAAATTAAGACAAAAATATCAAATCCAACAGCTGGTTACTATTTTATAGTCATGTATACACATTTTATTCGCTTGCTCAAAGTTACGGAAAATAGTTTTATCCTGTTTCATTTATTTAATATTTTGTTACCATTTTAATCGACTACATACATTCTAATTATATTATGTAGTTGTGTATTTAAATACCTGTGGTTTGATATACACAGAAGTACTGCATGCCGATACAGTATATTTGCATCTAATTAGTACCTGATGCAGTCATTTGCTGATATTTACCACGCACGAAGGTTTACGGTTTGCATTTCGAAATATATAGTGAGTTTGTAGTTTTATTCTTTATACTGTAGAGCTAAGAAATATAAATTATTTTGAATATTTGATTAGAAATCTATCTATTTTTGGATTCTTTTATTTGATATCAATATTGAATTAGAAAAGCGTTTTAGCGTACTATAATTCTTCTCAGTTAGCACCGCTGTGTGGATATATTAACTAATGTATACATTCTCATATTAACATTAATAATATATATTTTTGAGATTTTTATTTTTATAAAGATTTTCTTTTTAATTAAGACTATATTATTACGTGTAACTGTAAAGATCAAATAACTTTGTTAAAAATAATTATATAAATGTTAGCATATTGTCTTGATGAAATTATTCTGTTAGATACTATTAATACATGATGACAATGATGTTTTTCATTGTTCAACATGATGTATTATAAGAGTAGTTATCTTTGGTTTGGTCACCAGTTGTTACATGTATACATATTATGGTGACTACATGTAAGTTTATCGGGATTTTTGTGTGTACACCACTTGAACTATATTTTTGTATTAGTTTACCCAGCTAAATATATCAGTACTTTGTCACTTGTATTTTTAGGACAATGTTTTATTTGCTCAAATTATAACATTATTTTTTACATAGTTATGACTGCAATAAAATTGAAATAATTACAATAGTTTTTAACCATTTAATGTAATATTGCTTTCATTATTTGTCGATTATTTCTAGTCAATTATACGTTCAGGGGTGGTCCAGTGTGTCAAAATTTGCCGAAACGATTTCCAAAAATATATATGTATCAAAATGTGTCAATACAAGTCTTTTTTTAAATCCATTTGTCAAAATATGTCAAAGTTTGATAATGTTATTAATTATTTTTAATAATGAATAAATTATACTATTTTGACACATGACAGTATTTATAAATTAAAATTTATATGTATCTTACATCTATAACACTGTTTCTTAACCTTTATAGTTGTAATAATCCCCTATTTACCATCAAATCTAAATGTGCCTTTTATTTTTATAAAGAAAATTCTGTAAGTTCCAAAATCATTTTTAATTGTATTGCGGTTTTACAAAGTAACACATTTTTAATATTATAAATAAGCAATATTATAAAATGTAAATCAAATCCTAGTCATAAATAATTAAATTTTAATACAATTTCTGCACGTCTTGCTTTTCTCTTACAAATGTGGCAATGCGCAGCTGAATTGTGAAATGCGAACAGTATAATTATTGTTTTTGATATCAAGACAAATTTCCCCCCTGACATATCGAAAATTCCCACCAGGGGAAAATTCGTCTCCAGTTAAGAAACTGTGATCTGTAGTATTACTATATATAACAAATCTTTATATCTTTTAGTATGTAATTATGTTACAATAAAGGCATTGTTAATCGAAATATAACCTTTTTATTTGTATTTTGAGTTTACTTGATAATGTGTATTTGTTTTTAATGTGTTCTGTTTAACAATTATGACTTAAGCTATTTGTAAAAGTCTTAGTAAGAATGTGTTAAAAATCAATATACTAGTTGATGTGTTAAAGCAACAATGTGAACGGACCACCCCTGTAAGTTATATAGCCAAGCTATTCTTTTAATTTGTTACCTTAAGTGATTTGTTATCTGTTTAGTTTTCATAATTAATTCGATGCAAATAAAAAAAATCGAATTTTTATTTAAGTTATTAACTTTTCATCAATATGGATCTATCATTTCTACTGTATTTTATTAGTTTTCTACATCAATTTCCAACACATCTTTTTGAAGTGATAGATAATTATCTTGATGTTTTTACTTTGTGGCACACGGCTATCAACGAAAATGTTAAAAATAATACTCCACAGCCTTGATTGTATTGTTCTGGGAGCTTTTTCCTTGCATAAATGCATTCATTATAACAGTGAAAATTATAATTTCAATGATCGATATAATTTTAGGGGTCATAAAACCTAGCTTGATTGAGATAGTGGTGTTTTAGTTTATGATCGTGTGGATGCGGGCATTATAGTGTAGATGTGATTTAAGACTGGCGTTTAAAAGTTGGATAAGCGGAGTCATTTGTCATTTTGAAGTTTCTGGATATATAGATATGCAATGATATTTAAAGACAAAATTATCGTTCATTTTATTTATCGCTCTTCTTCTGGCGTTCATAAACCTACTATGTTGTCTATAATATGCGCTACTTTTATTTAATAAATTTAGGTTAGATTTTTTCTAAAATATTGAATTTTTCGGCTTTATTAGTATTGTCAGTTATCATTATAACAATTATTTTATAAGACGGAGTAATTACTCGTTACTCTTATTAGTGCGAATATCATTGTACATTATTTAACTTTTGTTTTTCTCTGAAATATTTATGAATTTTGGGCAGAAATTCTCGGTACTTCTTTGTTTTTTTAGACAATACTTTACTTATTAAATGTTCTCGAAATTAATAAATGTTTTGCTTTTTTAAAGTTGAGTTTTGTACGGTTATTTAAAAAATATTTATTACTAGTCATAACATAAATTTAAGTTTTGTATATAACCTCTAATATTTCCATTTTTTCCATTCAACGATTAGTGACTATAATATTTGCTTAAGACTCATTTCATTATCTAAACATTTTTTTTTATGCTTTGTAATAATGATGGTAAATTAAAGAAAAAAAAATAATAGTCTTCGGATATTAAGCGTATATTGATGGAGTGTACGACGTTTCGCCCGTAGACTTTATCAAGTACAAGTGCTAAGATATTGTGTGTGTGTAGCAATATAAATATCTAGTAAGCAATGGAGTGGATTATAGTAAGTTACAGTTAACCAATCAGAATAATACATAGTAGGTATATAGAGTGGTATTATAGCTAGCATGAAGAAAGAGTACATTATATGCATTAAATACATTGTGTATAGTTAGTGTAAAAATATAGAGTACATTACGCAAGATTATGAAGTTCGCATCATAATCTTGCGTAATGTACTCTCTATATTTCTATATAACGTCGTACACCATCAATATACGCTTAATATCCGAAGATTATTATTTTTCTTCTTTAATTTATCATCATGAATCCCGGATATGTGACCACTAATAAATTCTCCTTTGTAATAATTTTAAATATTTTTAAATAAATATGTGTTTCTCAAAATAGAGAAGCATAGTACGTAAGTCTTAGAGATTTTCCAGTTTTAGAGTCTAATATCATATTATTTATATGAAATATTGTTAGATTACTAATGTGTTATACTACTGATAAAGACGGTCTAGTGCAAAATATACATAATACACAGTACATATTGTGAATATGGAAATCGATTATCTATTATAATATTTTTCTATATTTAATTAAAATTATATATTTGGCATGTTTCATTCTTGGCATTAGCTTTACATAATATGAGTAAAATTTATTTCTCATTATTACTATAACAAGAAAGATAGTTTTTCTGTATTAATTTGAGAATTTTTGGGTTTTCTTTATTTATATGCAGTACTCATGTCAATATTAACTTCTTTGATGTATTTCTTTGACTTCTTTGAGTATATTTGCATCTAATTAATACCTGTATTCATGCCGAGAAATTTTGTATTTATAGCCAATAAATAATTAATTATATTTGGAGGAAATTTACATCTGCTTAGATATCACTCATTTTTATTTAACTTTTTAAAGTACATCATTATTCTTTACAGTACTTTTTTCAATTATATCAGACTCTTTATCTCCGATGACCTGAATTTGATAAGAATATAATAGCTACATTTTTTTTTTAATTTTCTATTATAACTACGTATTTTATATAGATTCTTTGAGCAATTTTTAGTATGTTTAGTATCTGGAAATTATTTTGAATATAATATCAAACGATATAGTTATTTATTCTTTTTCCAGAATATATATTATATATTTTGAGAAAGTGTCCCATTTGACTTTAAAACTAGACTTAATTAAAATAATTTTATCTTCTTATTTGGTTTATTTAATAGCGTAAGCATGTCCAATAAGTTTTGAGTAGTTGTCCTTATTGCAATTTTAAAATACATTCATTTTCTGCTCAGATTATTATTATTATGTAATAATACTTTTCAGTCAATCGTTCTTTACTGCTCTATATTTTCTACTCTTTCTCTTTTTAAATTGTAGTGATATTTCGCATATAAAATAAAAATATACATCCTACACTTTATATTTATTTACTTTATGAATTCATATTATGAGTTACCCCACATTTTGAATCTTCCTAAATCTACAAGCATTTTTATCTTAACATTTTAAACTTTCATCTGAACGTCACGATAGACCTTCGATTATATGGTATATATATATATTGATATTCTACTGAGCTACACTTATTACCAATCTTGGTAACATAAGGTATAACGCTATTTTCTATGTGTTACGTAAGTAAGAAAATATACTGTATATATAATGTATGTGTTCGTGCGTTTGAAAAAAAAAATTTGCGAGCAAAGAAAATTCATTTGCTATTCGTTTATACTGTGATACTGATTAAAAAAATGTATATTATTTACAAATATTTTGGATCATTTTTTTAATTTGAAAAAGTTAAAATAGTCAAAAACACACAAATACATCAAAATAAGATGTCCAATAAGAATGAACCGAAAATTCATTACAGTTTCAATTAACCAAGTTTTGACCACATATAGTCTACCATCATCTTCTTCACAGATTTATGATTGTAGCGCATGTCAAATGTCTTAAAGGTTTGGTGGAGCTTTTCTCCATTCTGATCACTGACTGTAACTTGTCGACTTAATAGTTCTGGTAGATGTACATACGTCGATATAATGCATTTTATTACGACAATGATAGATCATGCATAGTGTCCACAGGTTTCCTTTTATCTGTAACAGACGTATCACTGGGAACCAAAACATATCGGAACACATCAAGAATAGCTTTCCGACAGTTATTCTGTTCTTGTGTAAGAGCAGCTATGAATCGATCGTTCTCCGCAATCTTGTCTACCTGGGGCCCTGTGAATATCCCACCTGTCAATTTCTGAGTGGATGTCCTCGGAAATATTTCACCAACAATCGACATTGCAGCTTCGTTCTTAAGATATTTTATGAACTGTTTAAAAATACCCAGTTTCAGATGCAACACCAGAAGTATAATGCTATCACTGAGGATACCCCTAACGCCCCACTAGAACGTCCCAACAATGCCTGGAAGCTATTAAACCCTAGCCAGCACCTACCCGCATCCAATAGAGGTCTGTAAAGGGGTCCTAGTAGCTTCCTGGCGAACACAGAGCCCCCCCCACCAACAGCCCCAGAACCCCCCTAGCAGCTACCAGCGCCCAATAACGCCCCGCTACAACGTCCCAGAAATGCATGGAAGCTATTAAATCTAAGCCAGCACCTACCCGCATCCCCTAGAGGCCTGTAACTCGGTCCTGGTAGCTTCCTGGCAAACCCAGAGCGCCCCCTGAATTGACCAAAACATTCAATTTAACAAAAATTGTTTTGTTTTTTTAATTTCAGAAATTTGAAAAAATTGAAAAAATATATATATTATATATATTTTTTTTTAATTATTATTGATATCAGTATCATAAAATAAATTGAAAAAAGTTTAATTTGTTTTGCTCGCAAAAAAGTGCACGAACTCTCAGCTGTTCACCAATAAAAATCACCATATCTGAATATACAGGCTGCTATCAAAAAACGACTTTCACTGCCATAATCTCCTGAACATGTTTTTTTTGTTATGTATCCAATTAATGTCGATTAAATATTCTCTAAACCTGTGCTAGGATCTCTCGATTTAGATACCATTGTAGGTTAAACGTTTAATCATGTTTAAAAGTTAAGCAATTTAGATGGTTAACATACATTCGATACACTACTTGGGGTGAAATTCTAGATTACTAGTCTATATTTTGTGTTTGTCATCTGCTTTACTTCCTTGCAGCCCTTCTGGCCCACTGGATCGGGATGCGCCCGGGGATTTCTGAGCGCTCTCGACATGGCTTGGATGGTACGGCGGGCTGCCCAGGGTCACCATCACGTTTTAGAGGTTATCGCTGAGCGGGAGAGTATCTATCAGCGACTTAGTCAAACTACACCCGAGAATCTCTTCAAGGACCACGCTAAATACACGATTGATCCGAGAACTCGGTAGGTCCTTACCTGTCAAATCCCTTTTGTCTTGCGTAGGTTGGATGAGATTTGAACTCGTTTCTCTTATTTAGAATGTAATGTATACATAATATTATTTACCTTTATTTTTAACATGAAATTTCCAATGTGACTTTACTTAAAATTATATGTTTTTTATTGTTCAATACAGTTGGTGAATATAGTTTTTAACTCTGGGAATCGATTACTATACGTCATTTATATAGATTATCATTTATTGTTCGTATTATATGTTTTTCATTATTGTTAAATCATTAGTTAGTACAATACACTGTACTTAAAACTATGTATTTCTTGTTTGACATTAAATATAACTTCTATATAAAATTACGAAAAATTTGAAGTAATTACAAATACAGTGACAGTGGAATTCCAATGATTGACAAAATTAAAAAAAACGACTCTGTTATTTTAATCTATCGTTTCTTATAACCTTTATACATTTTTGCTTTTATTAAACTGTTTCCTAATGACTCGTTATACATGGGATTTCCGAAAAGAAAAAATTGGATTTTTATTTCAAGATTACTAAATTGTTATTTCTCTTTTGTCAATCGTATTATTATGTATAATATAAAGACCGGCATTTTTACCAGTTAGTATTTATTTCAATTATACTTTATACATCAAACCAATCAATATTAATGGTCTGTAGTTATGTTAATCTCATATAGTCTTATATTAATGTATTTAATTGTGTATAATCCTTAATTTCTACTTATAATAGTAGGCTAAACTTAAAGTTAGGGTAACAATTCTATTTTAGTGAAAATGAAAGAGAAAACATATTCTATAATGGTATATAGTGGTATATGGGTGGTATGGTGATTGATGTCAGTCAAATAGTTATTGGGAAAAGGAAAGGTTTCATAATGGAGAAAGACTGTAAGTTAGCTTTATCTCTAACCAGGAAATTTCCATGAAGAAAGGAACTTCCTATTGCCTATATATTCGTCGATATTTCAACAGCTTCTCAATAATTCTGTTTTACAAATTGTTATTGTCATGCTGTAAAATTGCTGCGTTTACTTTGTAATATAATTTTTTTTCTGTTGCCTTAAATTTATATACTATACGCCGATTAATTTTTTTTGTTTTCACTGAGCAATTAGAATTACTAATTTGTTATTAATTCCGAATTCTCATTATTCATTATAATAAAACAAAAGAGAAAATCCACATAACTTTCTTCCATGATATTTAATGTTGTCAATCTATTCAATTTATGGTCATTATGTTAACCCATATTTTATATCCATAAGTTAACAGAGCGTAAACTGAATAACAAAATTTAACTCTTATGAATGTTAATATTTTGCTTATTATTATAATATACAAAAAGTAAAAAATTGTTGAAATTCAAATGGTTTTAAATGTGAGCAAAGCCATTACATAATGGTAATTTACATTATTCCTAGTTTGATGATCATAAAGAAGAGTTCTTCTTGTTACTTGGTTTATAACGAATATCTTTTTATAACAGTCTTTTTTTTGATCCTATATTCATTCCTTACATATTGATCTCTTCATAATCAAATGATACTTTTAAGGCGAATCAGACTTTTGGTGAAATTCTTTGATTTCACTTCGTTACTACGTTTTTTTCGTTATCTGTGACTGACAGACAGGCACTGACCATAACGTTGTCTATATATTATTCTGACTATGTTCACTGAATCTTGCTCTATGATTTATTAGTTCATTCGTTGTCTAATCTTCTAAATAATATATTATAGATTTGATGCAATACTCTATTATAATATATGTATGTCTACAACGTAACAATTTCTTTTTTTCCCCCTAACATTTTGGTTTTAAATATGCAATTTTTCTTTGTGTCTCATACACGTTGCTGATTATAATGTGTACATTTTGACACAGTAATGCATAAAAATCTTGTATCAATATTGATCCTAATGACATTATAAATATCTGGAATGTAAGTATATATAACAATAATACGTATCATTGTAAGGCACCTACAGCCATTCAACATTATGTAACCTCCAACTAACTTATTTGATTTATTGATACTTATACTAATAATAGCTTATGCATTCAGACAATAAAGTAGAACTCATTATGCCGATGATAATATACCAAAAATGGTTAGTGGCAATAAGACTAAACATTTATTTATTTTATTAATTGCTAATTATTAAGTGCAACTGAACATTTTGTATGTGTCGCGTTGTGTTTTACAGGCTTTCATTAAATGATTCGTGTGCACTGAAAATCAATGCTGAATGTTGAAATGTAAAGTAGTACTTGATTGTAGGAAATGTACTATTTTGTAAATTGCTTTTATATAAGTTAGTATAATAATTATTATAATTCACTGAAAACCTTTACTCCAAAACAACATAGCTAAATTTGAACTTTCTAAGCAAAACCATTGAAGTTTTGTGATAATGTATTACATTAAGAAATGCACACAGTTTTATATTGGCATACGTCTAGACTAACTAACTAAATATTCTATTATTTTCTCTCAGTTGGTTAATTATAAGTATTTAGTAATAATTATTTATTTAATAGTATTAGTAATATTTTATAAAGTATTTTTATAACATTTTTTTCGTTTTTTTCTTTCTAAAAGTCTTAATTTTTGTACATAATTTAACATTTATATGATATAGAATATCGTAAATTTATTGTATGTATAAATTTATGTATAAAATTTTGTATGTATAAAAAATGTATGTATATTGTTATATCATTCACATTACCCAGTCATTTTGTTCTATTTTAATTAAATATTAACACAACAGTTACACATCATTTTGTATTCTAATATATTGTGATATTTTATAATTAATGTATAAGAAAAATGAGTGCTTTAATCTGCATATTATAATTCGTCATAGTATGCTATGAATTATAATGTCATTGATTGTATTACAATTATTTCTGTTCTAATTAACTCACTCCGTGCCTAATTTATATTTTGTATGCTCAATATGTACGATATACCTACACACACGTATATCAGTTACACTAGATATACTAATATTACTTATTAGTACACTGTACAAAAATTGTTTTTTGAATGAGATAAATATTGCAATCCCGGAATAATCAGTTTTTTTCTTTCAGTGTGACTGTCATTCTTCTTTTTATATATATATTTAATGCATTATAACATGGCGAATATTTACAAAAGAAAATATGATACATAAAACAATATATTTTTCGGACAATGCTTCAATGAGCATAATTTCCTGGATAGTCTTAAGTGAACTCTACCGTTATTCAAAATCGAATATCTTTTATATATTTACTGTAAATAAATTTAGAAGTAAATAATTATTGTGATCACCAAATTTTGGTTTAGAAATACTAACATACATTTCTAGCTAATTGAGGCTATCGTTAATATCTTTTGGTGTATACAGCTTTATTACAGCTTCAGTATATATCTTTATCTGAACAGCTACCCGGCTCTCAATCTCGACTACTTCACAGCGACGTCTGTGAAACACCTCCTCACCTGCGACTATGAATTGGACTGCCCACCGCCAAAATCTCCACAGCAACGCTCTCGCCACGGTCGCCTCTCCTCTCTCACAATTTCCACTGCATCCACTTCAGTTACTCAACATCAACCACATTCCCATCATAATCACCATCACCAACAGTTGCATCACTATGGCAATCAGCTCTCCCCCGCGCCCATCTCCCCCGGCCCACTCGCTATAGTTGACATCGCGACAAGTGGTGACTCGGCGGGTCTGTCTGCCCAACGTCTCCTGCGTTGGTTGCAGATTCGCCTGGATCGATATCAGCATCTCGTCGCTGTTAGGGATCTTTCGGCCTCGTGGCGAAGCGGACTGGCCCTACTATGCCTTATACACGCTTACCGTCCTGATGCTATGTATGTCATATTGTTTGTACTAACTATTGGAGTTCAGTTTAAATTATTTGTATTCTACGATATTACCTTGCTATTGATTTGAAAAAAGTCCAAGAAATTGAGCTATTTTCACAGTTTGTAAAAAATTATATAATCAATTTAGTGTAAAGTATTTATGATTTTGACTATATTTTAGTCATCTCTTACGATGAAAAGGGAGACGATTTAGACTATTTTTATTACCTATTCACTTCGTTTTACGGATCATAATAGTAATATAGTTAATCATTGCAAAATTGTCTCATAAAATATTCTTGAACTATGATAATATAATTCCTTTGCACATTAAAAAATGATTATCATTAAATTTATCACTTTTTAAACATATACTACTACTAATTATTCTGAGTAGTAGGTTTATTTTCTATTTATTTTGAATGTGTAGTTTTTTTATGACATTATTATGAACAGAAAGATATTTATTTTGTTTATTATGATTATTCAGGCTAAATTCATCTAAATAGTATTTTGTTTGAACTTTTGGAAAACAATCATTTAATGTTTATTATTTATATTCGAAATTCATAGCTTTTAAATTTATTCTTTGTATTAATTCGTTATGTTGGGGATGCTTAAAACACTAGAAGCATAGCTGCGTCAATTGATGTAAAATGTCACATTCAATTAATCATAGTTTTTTTTCCTTAATGTTTTTATGTACCATTTTTTGGTAATTTTTAATCATATTACGAGGATGATATAATTCTAAAAAATTGAAAAAATATCAAGTAGAACAGAAATATTCAAGAAAAGTGTTTAAACGCAGAGGACGTTAATTGACGTAAATTTTATCTATAAATCTCATTTTTTTAAATCATTACTTTCAAGAAAAATTCCACCGAAAACAATTATGTTGTTCGTAAAATGTTTATTCAAACATGAAATAATTATAAACGATTCATTACATAAGTCATATAATTATATAAAACATATAATCAACATGTAATAATGATGTAATCATAGTTCATAAAAAGTAGTCAGAAAGGATAGTCAGAATGCACCTGGAACAGAACATTGGCTAAACATTTGCTACGTACAGAACGATCGCAGTGTACAAACAAAGTGACTGTACGATTTTTGTAAAATGGGTTTTGATACCACAATTATTCTTTCATACCACATTTTTCCAAAGGTCCAGGACGAGGAACAGATACGACAGTAGCTTGAGCTGGACGAAGAGGAGCATTATCACCGTGATCATTATCCCCACGAAGTTCTGCAGAAAGTTGCATTATGAATTTACGGCGTTTTATGGCTCTGCCTGTGCTTTTGCAGTAAAGAATTCAGGCATTGACCCCGGCAAATTTTAGCATATTGTAAAAAAAGGCAAGTGGCCATCGTCTACAGCCACAGCTTTGGTGGACATTTGGCGGCATATCGGGTCTAATACATCAGCACCAAATTTGTTTCAGTTATAATAAAAAACTGGCAGGTTGTTTCTTCTTACCGTCTGACTGAGTTACATTACCCTGTGCTACGTGGACATAATATGATCAACTTTCTTGTCTTTGCCTGGTAGCGAGTCAGATCAATTTGATAAACCTGGAGAAATTCTGAACCATGAAGAGGAAGAACCTTTTGTGATGGTAGCTCGCGACGATGTGCTCTTACGGTGCCGGTGATTGTTGTTCGTCACAGAAAGAGTTGTTCTGCAAGGTGTTTGCTCGTAAAAAATTGTCAGTAGTGACATAGTTTTTTCCAAAAATTGGTTCCATCAGCTGCATCACGACGTGTGTTCCAAGTGTTCCAACTCTCTTCTCGTTATTACCAATGTACAGAATTAAATTGAAGTAATACTTGCTGTCAATATCGGACAATACCCATAACTTTATGTCAAAGTTGTCTTGTTTGTTTGGCATGTACTGAGTAAAGCGACAACGGGTTTTCGTCGGAAATAGTTGTCACAGTCACAGAAATACCAAGGCGAAAACTCTTGGGAATTGTCAATGAAGCAGTTCAACACAGTCGACACTAGGGCGAATTTATCGTGTTCTAAATTAGCATGCCGATGTACACGACTATCAATACGAATGTATTTCTTTATGGCTCTCATTTTGTCTCTAAGCTGGTACGATGGAAAGCCGAACATCCCGTGGATTTAGACTATAACTGCTCTAAGGGGAAATTTTGTTGATTCATCGCTGCTCTCAGATATAAAACGCCAATGCATTTCTCTAGTTTTTCTTATCTGAGGACGAAATCAGGATTATGGATTCTAGCATATTCATTGCTGCAGTTGACTATGTGACGGATACAGCCTTCATCAATGAGCAATCGAAACGCATCGATGGGCGTCTTAATATTGTTGGCATATCTGGTGATACCAGGCCGACCAGTGAAGACGTTCTGATTTTAAAGGTGTCCTATATGAAGTCTGTTGATCACGTTCCATCGCGACCTTCAGTTGAATTGCATGAGGTACTGGGACTTCTTCATCTTCTTCCTCATCAGAAGAGCTTTGTATAAGGTCAGGCTTTTCATCTCGAGCAGGTTAATCAGCTATTGATTCATTTTCGGAGTCATCTCCGAGTGCCAAAATACCATCTAGTACATCTTTAGCGGTGATTCTGGTAAAGGCGATTTTCCGACGGAGCCAAAACCATGATTTTTCGCCGGAGCCAAAGTTACAGAAAACTGCTGGACAGAACATACGCTCTTGCCAAATATATTATATATGTACCTAGTTCTACATTCATCCAATTTTCAACTTCATCG
>JAYRBW010125379.1:0-16588 GCA_036023295.1 Invenusta paracnida | reverse complement strand
TTTGACTAAATTTAATGTTATTCTGATGTTATCTATTCTATGACTATGTTGAATTCACCGGACCATAATGAGTGTAATACATGCATTGATTTGAATATACATTTTGCGGACAATAATACGGTTAACTGCATAATTGTCCGGGACAAAAATACTTACATTGTTATAGACTGAATCATAATAAAACATACTGAGGATTTCCTGATAAATATAATCATTTTTTTAGGTGGCAAATATGAACGTTTTTAGTTAATTAAGTCTGTTTTACTATTTATTTTGATTAAAACCAATTAAATCATTTCTAAGATTATTTATCAAAACAAACTATTTATTGTTATTATCATACATATTGTTTTTAATATAAAATGAGTTTCGTTTTGATGTAAGCTCTTGATATATGTATATACAATGTGTGTATTGATTTTTGAAGGGGAATAGTTATAATTGCATAAAAGAATTATAGCAAAAAGTTCGTCGTGCAAAGAATAGTGAGTTAATCATCACCTTATCTAATCTAATAATAACCTAATAAGATATGATCTATTTTATGTCCCAAGTGGATCGCTTAAATCAAAAGATAATTAGGTGAAGAGAGTACACTGAACTTCGGATATCTCTCCACGTGTGATATTAGAAATTGATACAATAACATTTACATCTTAAATTAGTCATATTGATTTTTATAAAATCTATTTGAATGTGTACTAAGATTTGGTTTTAATTGTAGAATACGCTTTTTTTACTATGAGTTAGGCTGAAAAGTATGTACTATGATACAAATGTCATAATTTAAAATAAAATAAACTGAATGTGTAGGCATATACTATATCGTATTGCAGTATTTAAGCTTATTTTATTTTGATATATTTGACTAATGTTATGCTACTCATGGAAATTCTCAATTTATGCTTTGGTTAAAAAAAGTGTTCAATATTATTTGAATTCTTAAATTTAGACTTCCTGTTTTTTTTCTTGAATTATTTTTCATAACTTCTTGCTTTGAATATTAATCTAAAATCCTATATCAAATTCAACTGAAATCTATCAATCGTTTGTGAAAGAGACTATACATAAATCAATTTTAACGAAGCTTTATTTTAATGGAACTTTCTTACTGGGAAATTATTTTGAGTGTGATTTACTTTGAGTGTGAGTAACATTGTGTAGTGAAATCAAGTTTGTCGCGTCGACATATTTGATAAATGTATTGATGAAAAAGAGGACATTCAACAGGGTTTGAATTCACTAAGACCAACTATTCATATCTCATATTGAACAACTATATAATTGTAATCTATTTCAGAGAAAAGATAATTTTTTTCACAAATGACAATAGTAATAGCAATTTTACAAATCAATTTGTATATATAAAATATTACAAAATCACGAATATTAATTTACACAACCAGTACATAAATTTATTCAAATTAAGTTTGCATTTGGGTAACCTAGATATCAGTGTTATTATTAAATTTATAATGTTTATATATTTCGTAAAATGTATGAACACACGTATTTTTAATTTTAAATACAACAGCTAAAAGCTATATACAATTACATGAGAGCTTGCCGTAATACTTAAAGCCTTTATACATAGTCTCAATTATGTCATTTATGTACTTTGATGAGCATATAGTTTTCTGAAGACATTATTATTTGAAATTACTTTGTTGATATGAAATAATATTAATTAAATTATATATGTATTTCTCAAATCCGCTTGATTATCACAAATACTTGGTTAATCACAAAATTTAGACAATGATACATTAAATATGGAAAACAATATTTCAGATATAAATCGTAAAATTAAACAGTATTAAAATACTTCGCGTGTTATTTATTATTTAAAATGCATAATATGAAAACGCACGCATAAATAATACTTACCATGATATGATTATTAAAATTGTATTATTAGCGCTTTTATGTTAACTTATCAATTAGTAATGATAGCCCTATAGATCAAACATATTTCGTACCAAAATACGTTTAATGATAAACTTTGATATACACTGTAATATAGGTACGATAAAAACATATAATTTAGCTCCCTTTTTGGACATTTTTATGTTATTTTTTAAGCTCTAGCATCCAAAGTACTCCATTAATTATAAAAATCAATTTGTTTTAGTGCTATAGCGCAATTAGCCTATTAAAAAAATAACGAAATGCTCTATTTTTATCGTAATTATAACTTGTATTATTTTAAACAAGAAACGATAATTCGGGTCACTAAAATAGTCTATTACTAAAACGCATACTATGTACAGATAAATCTTCGAAAGTTAACAAAGGTCGAGCATTCAAAAAAGGTGTTTTCTGTATATTTACATTGCACCAATCACATGTCTATTATGTGATATTTGACACACCTCTCCATTCTCCGCTGGCAGCAGCATCATTGAAGTCCACTCAGGAAATCCCATAATCTTCATCATTTGGGCCAAACCCCAATTTGTCAGTTTGGTCTTCGATAACATTTCCTTTTAAATTTGAGTTAGTTGCCGTTGGGCGTCCCGGACAACCGGACATTTGTTGACCCTGTAGGTGACGTTGTAAAGATGAGCGACGCAACTGATACTGGATTTTTAGCAATTTGTCATTGACAAAGTTTTCCCTTTTTTACATGTTTAACAGCTTGAAGCATTTTGTCTGCCATCTCGACTCCGAATGAAATTATAAATGTATATAGTCGTACCTAGTTATACAATAACACTTACTCACTTTTGACGTAACATAAAAGACCCATTTAAACAGCTTTATTAGCTAACCGGACACACTAATTTGATTTAAACTTTTGATTTAAAACTTTGATTTAAATATAGATTTATACCTGATTGATATTTGTTTATTGATTGACACTCTTAATTAAGTCACACGAATACCAATAACCATATCTATGTACCAAGAACTAGTAGATAACTAATTGTATCTATAAAATAATAACTTATAACTTATTATAACGATTAATATTGTGTAAAAAGCTGCATATATAACTTATAAATGTATACATAGCTGTTAATCATACAATAACTGACAGTATACAACTAATAATAATATATATGAGTAAACAAAATATATGAATAATTGATTGTATATGACAAAAATATGGATGAAAATATGCTATAACAGAATAATCGTCTTAATAGGCAATCAATTCTTGAAACATGATATATTCATAGATATATGTAAATATATCTATATCTATGGATATATTACATGATTTAATCTAAGATAATTTTTTAAATATCAAAATGTTTTATGGTTAGTTTAATAGCATGATAAACACTATGGTACAGTCAAACAATTTTTTATGAAAATGAATAATGATAACAAAATCACCTTAATATAAGTTTTATAAATAGAAGGAATAAACTGTTTAGAAAGACAATACATGTGAAATACCTTTATGCAAACTTATAGTCATGTCTAAGAAAGGTGGCCAGTATGAAAGTTTGTATTGTATCCTTTTAATAACTAACAAATGATTACATTATGTAAATCATACGTCAATTTGATACATAGTAATTTGGAATATACAGCAGTCAGATAATTTGGTTAAAGAATGACACAAATGTCATGTATTATTTATTAAAATTGTTACTGAGTATTAGATACATTTTGTTATTATTTTTCTATAAGAAAGAATTCTTCTACAGATACTCGTATGTAAATTTTAAAGTAAATACTTATATGTATTTTTATTTGTTTGCCATCATTTTGACAATTTAATAGTTATTTATCGAGATTTTACATGTTAATTTTATGGATAATAAAGAACAGCAGAACAATAGTAGCATGCCACCAATTTATTTCAAATATAGTAAATAAGAGGAGTACAATACAGACCCAGTTGTAGCTGATAAATAAACTAAACAACTGGAGTCACAGTTAGCTGCAGAAGTTGGTGTCGCAGTCTAGCTCAGACAATGAATAATATAGATATAATCTGCTTTAATAGCTACTTTTCTAAGTCTACGTCATAGAAAATTGATAACGATGATAAAAGTATTACTAAAACGAAATATAATATTCTTGATTACCATTAGTCCGCGGACCTGGAACCAAAAAATGGCTAAACAGAGGAAGAGTTTGATACATCGTTAGCTATAAATGCGTCTAGATTTAAAATAATGTTATTGGCAGCATCATTTGGGAGCTGGAATAAATTATTGCATTTTTCTGATTTTACATATTAAAGAATAGGAACATTCTCTATCTAAGGACTGATTTCGACCTAAATTTCATGAAAATGCAAATTTATAAGAACAAATATACGTATTAACTATTATTTAGAATGAAAGGATGCATATTCTGTTATTTATCTTAAGTATTTTCTACATATTATAAGCAAAATTACATCTATAAATCATGATAATAACGTTTCAGCTACATATGAATAGCAGTTCCAAGCCTTTGTTAGGCTTATTTTAGCTATAAAATGGCTTGGAAACTATCTTAAACCATTTCTGGTTACTAATAATTTAGTCAATGTATTTTAAAATACTTGTAATATGAAGAAAATCACTTAGATAAAGAATAGGATATATATGCAGCATTTTATTATTAATTATAGTTAAAACATTTTTTTTAATATACATTTACATTTGTACATAAAATGTATACAAAGGTCACAAATACCTACTACAGAACATGTTCCTATTTTTAAAATGGGGAATCCAAAAATGTCGAGCTACAAAATTGTGTTATCTATCATATCTATTCGAATCCATACACCAAAAGCTTTCTATCGAGGCATAACACTCTTCCTCCCTTTTTTGGTTATCGAAACATGTTGTGGCCCACAGACTACATGTGGTAATTGGATTCCTTCTGACGACAATTTATGACTGCACAGTCATAAATTATCGAAAAAAAATGAATTTTGAAAGTGGTACATCTTTTATAGCTTATCTTTAAGATTTTTATTCACATAAACAACGTCTTTATATACGTCATAAATATTATAACAAAATTTAAATATCACATGATGTATGAAATATCAAATGATGTATGAAATATCAAATGAATGTATATATGTATATGCATATGTTTATGACATCATATGAAATATCAAATGAAATGTATATGTTTATGACAATTTTGTCAATAAAACTTTATATATTATATATATACAGCTAGAAAGGTTGGTTAACACATATCTATATTATATATATATATATATAACATACACTGATAACATTTTAGTACATGAAGAAAATTCGGTTTTTAATTTTTCAGTATAATTATAAAATGCGTTCTATATTTTATATTATAACACATAAATTTGTCAAAATGGACAAATATTCCTTATAAAGCAGAACTCATATAAAAGATACATTGTACATACACCTATACAGATAATGCATATATTAGTAGATACGTCTGAAGTGGTTAAAACATAACTTTCCAATTAATTAAAGATAATTTTTCTTGTTCCAGTATTTTCAACCGTGTAATCCATTCAGAACTGTCTTCAAATATATCAAGCCGCACGGACATTGATTAAACTGACGTCCTTTATAATATAGGCTTACTTTTACCGAATATCATAACCCCCGCAAAATTTTGCATATATATATTGACAGCTTTATTGGCATTTTGGAATATCACCATTCAACTTCACCGAACAAACCTTCTCTTAAATTGATTTAATGCATACATTTATTCAATTCAATTCTATTTAAAGATTAATTAATTATATTATAATATTCAACGCCTAGACACACGTATATAATAGATAGGTTTAAAATAATTTACGTTATTTTTTTATGTAATAAAGTTTTATATGAACACGTTCAATATTTGAAAAAAATTTAGCTTGTCACGTATCACTTATAATACAATATAATATATAAATATATATCACATAATATATCACATATTTGTACATTTATACCAAATGTGTACCTATATCAAATATTAACCATATTCAGATCACAAATCAAACTTATTTACAAAGTTATTTATTGAAAAAGATGCAAGCAAGGTTAATACATATATATATGTTATCTTGTTACCAACTATTCATATCTCTTCATAGATATATTATATAAATACTACATAAGATAGTTATTATGGATTCCTGTATTTATCTAAAACATTATCATTGATTGTAACTTCAATAATTGTCAATTAATGAATTATAATATTGATTAATATTGACACCCAAACTGTTAAGTAAATATACGTGATATATCAGCAATGTTGGCATATTATTTATATTTATTAACTTATGTTAAAATTTAATATATGTTTGACATAATAACATATAGAACTTTCTTTTTGAATTAAAGTCTTATGACAACAACAAAAATAATGTCAAATTTATGATAATTACGCATTTGAATATTTAATAGAATAAAACAAAAGCTGCATAAAAATCATAATAATGTGACTTAACATCAAACCTTTATATGGAGTATAAATGCATACTGTATTGAGAATAGTTCATATTGTGCTGGGAAAATAATACTTGTTTGCTATTCCATGTTTTCATTTTCTTTGTACATATAATACAAATTTTAAGTTTTTCTAATTTATACGTTAATATATATTAAATCCATTAAACTGACATTGCAATATTTGTAATGTAATTTTTAAATATTACTGTTTCGATTAGTTGGATCTGATACAATTTATTACCAAACACCCCATTAGTTGATTTGTATGAGTTCGCATAATAAAATTATTCTCGTACCTATCTCTTTTTGATTATATAGACATTGATAGATTATCTTCTTTTTTTTAATTTTTATACGAAAACGAGCTCTGGTTTTTCCTTTAACAAAAATATTGAAGTTTATATAATAAATTTAAAAATTAGAAAATAATCTCTAACCAATCGTATAAAATTATTCTCGTACCTATCTCTTTTTGATTATATAGACATTGATAGATTATCTTCTTCTTTTTATTTATTTTTATAAGAAAACGAGCTCTGGTTTTTCCTTTAACTAAAAAATATTGAAGTTTATATAATAAATTTAATAATTAGAAAATAATCTCTAACCAATCGTCCACCAAGATTGTTGATGAGGTATGAGCATCAGCTGGAAAATTATATATTCACATTTTCAATCGATATGTTTATTAGTCGACGAAAGTGATCGCTTCCGGACAAAATGTAGACAACGCATGAAGCTAATCAAGACTACGATTTTACGCACAACAAATATAGATCATGTCTTGTTATGTATAGGTCAATACAGTAGAAATAGCCATCAGTTTTGCCCCACACAAATGTCTGTCAAACGTTAATTTAATTCTGCTTCAAAATTATCAGATTTAAAGACCAATAATAATAATAATAAAACAGTCAACATTGCAGTTTTAAGAAGTAATTTGGTTTAAAATTCATTTTACATGATTAGTGACATCTTTCGGGTGATACGCCAATTGAATATTGTATTTTCAATTTGAAAGCATTTTTTTATGTCCATTATGTTTCTAAGATGTACATGAATAAAAATATTGAGTCAACCGATGATATTGATTAGGAAAATTTTCAGAAATATTTAAAGATATATATATATGTATAATTAATTTGAAAATTTCGTTTTTATAGTCATATTTGAAACTTAGTAAACAGTTATTTTAAAATTTTAAAATAATACTTAAATTTACTTTGCATATAATCTTAACAAAATTGTTTTATTTAAAACAGATTTATTACTAATATTATTCATATACATACAACAATCTTAAAATAAAACTATATATAGTAACATGTATAAACAAAATATCATATGATTGTCGAATATATTGCTTATTTATATATTTTTATTCATGACTTACAAAAGAATTATTAACAACTTTGGTAATATGTGTATTTTAAGGTATTGTACTAAAATGTATATTTTTAAATTAAATATACAAACGTTTCACTCACTGTCTACAAAAATTATTTTATAATATAGCCAGTAATATCGATATGATAACATTTTAATCTACCAAAGTGTGTTATATAACCAAGAACAACAATAAATATATTTATGCACTGAACACGCATGTAAATTAGTTCGTTGTATTCCAGTTTCCTCGAAATATGTTTCACTTTTAAAAATATATATTTTTTATTAATATATTAATTTATTGCTTGAATAGGATTTTTTAGATTGAAATAGTGAAATACAATGCAATACTCGACATGTTTAGATATATTTTTTAAGGTTCGCCATCAGCTCAAAAGTAAAATAAAGTTAAGAAGACAATAGCTGAATGATTAAAATATATAATATAATAATAATATATAAAATGGAATATTATATATTTTATTTATTCAGCTATTGTCTTCTTAACTTTATTTTATGTTTAGATATATTTTTTGGATATTTTTATATACAAATCTTGAGTTAATCTAACTAAACAATAACAATAGAAAAACACACATTTACGAGCATACATTTTCTTTAATCAGAATAAAATTCTAAAACGTATATATTACAAATTATATTACTATAAAATATTTTAAATGTATAGACCATTTAGCACTTGTCAACATTTGATCTACATACTTTTTCGTTTAAATTATACTATTGCTAAAACCCTCGGAATCTGAATGAGACACCCTGATTTCACCAAAATTATTCATTATTTCCTAAATAATAATGTATTGTAAGACATAATTAAATATGAAATATAAAGTTTTATGATATATAATAAAGTAATGTATTATTAAGTGAAGAATGTAAGTGAATCAAAAATGTTCTGTATAATACATTTATAGCTACATGAGAATCAGCAAGAAAGGACATGTGGCATGCAATGCATTTATAACATAGCGTTGTCAAGTTACTCTACAGATCTGAGAATATAGTTGTGTACAATGCCGTTTTTGGCTTGTGTAATATTTACAGTTAACGAATATTGGCTTATTAGATGTAAATAATATGATATGAATGTTCCAGCTTATAATATATGATTATCTAGGTAGACATGTATACATTATATTCTATAAAGTGTAGAGGAAATATTTACAAAAAATAAGTAATTAATGAAATGATAGTATGATGTTATATGAAAAGTGATTAACCTTATATAATATTAATCAAGAGTATGGCGACATAAGAGGAAATGCAGAAAGAAGTTCACATATCATATAATAATATTTTGAACAATAGTCTACGAGTATGTATTGTCCCATATTTGTCACGTGATCTTCAGTGGCCACCATATATAAGAACCACATCAGTAGATTAAAAGCACAGTTAAGTAGAGATTTTATGTATAAAATTGATTAAACTATACAATTTACATACAATGTATTTACAACTAATTCTGCGAAAATCAGTCACTCCATTCATTTTGAATTGGTACATTTATTGAATGTTCGTTATATCATACAGTGTCGCGCAAATTAATACGCCCAGATTGTGCCATTTACGCTTTTGCACTGTTCTTTTATTTTCCGTTCAATATTTTTGTCCGATAAGAAAATTTTAAATCATGCACCAAAATATAATGCCAATATTCCATACAAACTAAAATGTGCATAGCTGTTAATTAAAAACTATTTAGTCATATAGAAAAGAATGCTGGAAAACTGGGAAATAATTAAACAAAAAAAAAGTGGTGGGCGTATTAATTTGCACGACACTGTATTATGTCAGTTAAGGTATCAAGCTTTGAGTTAAATGCATCTAATAAATTAGTCAAATAGTAATACAAAATATGTACCTATATATCCAATCGCCATGAATATAAACGAACATATACGTATTGAATTTACTCTCCTCTGCATAGCATGTATATATTGATCCCTTCAACTTATATCGACATATTCCGGATGTGTCAATATGGACACGTACTTTCCATACATATCGAAATCCACACCTTCCAAGACGGCAGACTGAGTAGTATGCTGTATAACACCATCAGTTGCTTGCTTGACAGGAACACAATTCCCAAAGGAGTAAATATAGATATACACCGTGATCCGATAGGTGGCATTCACAACTGGACATACCTACACATTTATTCAGTTTTCATCAGACTCGCGTGTGTTCCTTCTTAAGGAAGAACACTCTATATCGACAACTTCACTATTTGGACATAAAAAAAGGAAATCTTAGCGGCAACATTTGCATAAAGTGTGCATACTCATACATGCTATCTACATATGTATGAAGGTGGTTTTATGTTTAAAAATATTTTACCCGAAGAAGTTGAAAAAAAGACCTTCTTGCATGCATAACTATATACGTAAAAGTAAGAGAGAAAAAATAATCAATTTTCTGAAGCTGCGGTCACATTTCAAAGTGATATAATCTGTCACTATGTAAGTGTTTGGAAACTCAAAGTTTAGCTTCGTCTGTCTTTGACATTATGCATACTGCACTAATTAAATATGCATATTATGTAACCAATGAACACCTTTTTTTACCTGCTCAATGGAAGTAATGTAGCAATTATATGAACTATATGTAAACTTAACACTTTTCCTTCAATTACAATATTTTCTGGCTTATATATTTACTATTATATTTATTCTTAACGCACATAATTTATGTGTGTTTTATTTATTTAGCTAAAATTGTTTGATGATTTTTATAATTAATATAAATTATTTATTTAGTTTATAAATAACAATTTAAATGAATAATCGCAATTTGATAATAAAAACACGTTTTTATAAAACTACCTATTATTAAATATTTTTTAAATTGCAACCAAATGATATACATAGCTATATATTAACATGTTATATTTATCCAAATATCTCCACAATATTCAATTGTTGTCAATGATGAAATATAAATAGCTTTATTGATCATTTTATTGTTCCAATTTCTAAATAATATTTAAATATATGCATTTATTTATATCAATTAAAATATACTTGTCATAAAACATGATATTAAATAATTATATTGAACTAGTTTAATCTTTCATTTTGATTGATCTACAATCTAACAGAAAACATTAGTTTTTACAATGCTTGAGTATACATGTATCTACCTTTAAATGTTATTACATTTAAACTAAGAGATGTCTTCTAAAAATTAATATAATTTACGAATATTTCTTTTGTAATTCATTTATTGATTAAACATAAGATTACAATGCATAATTTACTCATTTAATGTTATACTATATATTATTCTACATGAATAATATTCAAATATTCTACATAAAAATAATTTTCAATTTTTGACGTAACACAATATATTTGCTTTTTAAATAGTGTTAAAGCTTGAGGAAGACAGATAAGTCATAAGTAGATTTTAGTTACAACCTTCCTATAAGACGTAATTTAGCACACAATAGAAGAGAAAATGACTGAGGTTTTGTTTGTTACAATATTTGAGCATATACACGAGGTTACCTAAAACAAACGAAACGAGGCTACATAGATAGACAATATACTGGCTTGTGTTTTGAGAAGGATAATCCCTGCTCTAGGGTAGCTTCTTTTGTGTACACATACCTCTATTGACGCTTAGTTTGATGCTTTTATGTGGAGTTGATGCAGAAAGCACTTCTTTGGGATGAAGCAGGGATCAAATATGTTATTATATAGGAATTGATTAATAAACGAAGTATATAAATAATGGCACATATATTGATCATTGTGATGATTTCTTTTCAATACAGTATAAAATGTATGAAATTATCGTTTTAATTAAAACTATTCAAAAGTTTATTATTTCTATTTTGTTTAAATATATTTCATATATTCACATAATATAAGAAAAATTTACTGCAGCATGAAAGGAAAATAAAAAAACCTTTTAATTCCTTAAAATAAATTCAGCACCAAATCTAAAAGCTATTCTAGTCTAAAGGGAATCTTTTTATAAGTAATTCAGTTTATTTGACTTTATTGATATATTCAAAACTTCCAAATTAATATGAAATCGCACTTTGCATTTAGTACTCTATATTTATATTTCAACCATTTCCTAACGTATGTGCTACCTACTAATCGTTTAGTCTATTTTCACATAGGATAGAAGAACTCAAGGACAAAATTTTATACGGGTAGATAATATGTAAATATTCATATAAATGATATACGGGTTCATACGAGCAGATAAATCTATTAATTGGCCGCTGGAGTATATATATTTTATTATTAGTTTCTTGTAAGTTGTATTACATTAGGTATTAAATGATTGACACACAATTACAAAACAATTAATGTATATTAAATTTAAATAAATTCCAATATTTTATTAAAAAACAACGAATACATTATATATACATATATATTATATATGTTGTCTAATAAAATACGATTTCGTTTATTTATCTCTTCATTTGATACACTTATATTAGATATTTTTCGTCAAGATTTGATTTCCTTTGATACTTTGTATACAATAAGAATGTTACATTAAAGGAAAACGCGATTTTTATGTGATGGATATTTCTTTAATTATAATTCAGTTAAACGAATTTTTTAGAATAAAATGCATGATATTCCTAAATTGAAGAGTAAACAGACTATATTAAGTTCTTCAAAACGTTTATTTAGGAGCACAGTTACATATGTCAATATAACTTTTAAAAAAGAGGGAATTATTGTGATATTATGTTATTATTTATTTATATTTTGTGTCTATCATTTAATGATATTTTATACTAATCTGTAAGATGGAATTATGAATAAAATAAATTGGCAAGCATAATGACAAGAAACTGTTTGATGTATTGTGAAATTATTTATAATTCTTCTACATTTAAAAAATATACCAAAAACTAATTTATGTTATAAACATTGGGTATAGTCTGATATATATTATGGCGTGATACAGACTTTGTAATACTACTGCGTTGATAATACTGGCTTGTGATACTACTAATAGTAGGAATTCTAGCTGTTTTCAACTTATCTGTCAAGTTTGGTGGGAAAACACTTATGCAACAATCGAAGACACTCCCGTCTGAACTGTTTCCCTGTTGCTAAATAGATGTAGAATTTGGCAACATAATGGCTAAAGGCAAGAGCCTCAACCACAGCTCGAATGTTCATGAAGACGAAGTGCTGCTGCCAAGCTGAATCTTGCACTATCTCTTTGTCTGTGAGACATTCATCCCCAATCCAGAACCGGTGAAGAAGTAATTGACTAATGGTTACAGGTAAAGTGGCACAGATGAGATAAAAACTGACACAGAGCAGCATGAACGTAGTCGCCGAAGCGGTGGGTCCTGTTTGTCCGGAGGTTGAAGAGCCACCATCCTTGATTGCAGTCGGTGCTGTCCCAGTCTTGTGCAGCGGTTGGGCCTGAATCCCGCCGGGTAACCGTCGACTGAGACGCCGAGTCTCATGAATAACGCAGATATTCAGAACGAGTATGATGATTGGTATGAGGCCGAAGATGCACAACTCCGTCACTAGGTCCCAGTAGGAGTAGAAGGAGCTCTGCCAGTTGTGCTCGTCCATCACCTCAGGCCGTCGATCACATTCAAACTTCCGATTGGCCTGATACTGGAAGAAATAGCCTTGGGGAGAGGCGATCGCCCCGGCTACCAACGTAAGAGCCAGTGTGATTTTAACAGCCCTTGAAGTTGTACAGAGTCTATCACTGGCGTAAGGGTGGCAAATGGCCAGATAGCGTTGTGCAGTGAAGGCAAGAATCAGCAGAGGAGACATGTATTGTAGGAACATGTTGAGACTGCAGTAGAGTTCACAGATGACTGGGTACCCAATAGTGGGAATGTGCCAGGAGGTCGTCAGAAAGAATGGGATCTGGCATACGAAGAACACAAAATCTACAAGAGCCAAAGAAGCAAGGTAGACACCGGATGATTGCCGCATTCGTGGCCGGGTCCACACGAAAAAACTGATCAGAGTTCCGGGAATACCAAGTAGGAACCAAATGGGCCGGATTATCCGGTCAAGGATGATTCTAATTGTGTAGATTTCGTACATCTCGGTGTATCCACCTTTGCGTTCCATAAAAGGGGTGAAGTTTTCTGGTTTGTTGGGACAATGGACATGTAAAGTTGAATTTACCGTGGAGTCCATATTTTAAATTCAATTGTCTCAATAGAAAATTTATAAACTAGATTATGATTTTATATTAATTTTCTGTTATGTGTAAACTTTGATGATGTTATTTTTATAGGTACGTTGTGTAAAATTTACCTCATCGAGTAATTTCCTCTCTCTCTCTTTCTTTCTCCAACCAATAGAAAGATTCGCTATAATTTTACACAAAAAATATCCATTCAGATTAAGTTACTACTTGGTATGTACGATTTCGTTGGTTGAAGTGGTAAGTTATGAATACTTTAAAAATATGTGTTTTTAATTAGGAAAATCAGTTTTAACAGATTATATATAATATTGAATATAAATTAATATACTACACTTTATATATATAATGTATTCTTAAGTAGAAAATGATTGTAACGTTTTGAACAATTAAACCGGATCTAACCTTATATTTAAAATAAATGTTTTTATTTTAATAACATTTGACAAAAGTGACTGTAATGTTTATAATAATTAAACAATAATATTATTTTAAAATTTTAAAACTATTTGCCGTCCGACTTATACATGTCAAAATATTGAATTATATAAAAAATACATATAGGACAAAAATGAAACAGTAAATACCTATCTAGCATAATTAATGGAAGAGGAAATGTGATAAATATAAATTGTATTAATAATGTAATAAACATTGTAATTTAAATAATAATAATGGATTTAATTAACTATTAACGTTACTATCATAAGAAAAAAATAGAGAATATTTGGTGAAGTTTATTGTGCATGCATTGTGCCACACTGTTTTGACTCTTTCCTTTATTCTTTCATGCAGTACACTAAATACATTATATTTGACTATTTTTTCCATCTGTAGAAGAGTATGATCACACGCAAAATTATTGTTGTGGACAAAAAAGTTTAATTGAGATTCTTCGACATTTTCACATTTTAGATAAAGTATCTCTTATGTTTCTTACTACTCATCATAATCATAAATTATTAATAAATATAAATGATAATATAGATTTTACTATTATATTTTAGTTTTGATTTGTCAATGGTAGTAGTTGGTATTCTAATTATATAAATGTTATTCTGCTTGAATGTTGCGCGTCGATAATATTTAAGTTTTATTTTTTATTTTTTATATATATGCTTCTATGTTGTAGTAAAACAATCGATTATATTCAATGTTGAAGATTAATAAGTTTATAAATAATATATATTACTTTAAAATAGCCATACATTAGTTATTACAAAAATATTATTGTTTATTTTTTACTAGAAAGAGTTTTTTACTATTTTTTACCTAGTGCAAACATAAATGTTATATTTAAAGTACAATAAACTATAATAAACTATAAACTATTTTCTATATATATTCTATTTAAATATTATTAACTTAAGTTCCTAAGATTACACTATCTTTTAAATTTCATATTATTACAAATAACAAAATTTTTGTAGTCACATAATGAGTGGTACAGGTGATCATAACAACTTTGTGCTATGCCTAAGTACGTATTTCAATTAAGGATGCAGTAAGCCTAACATTGTGTTTCACTTTAGCATAATTCTTTAAATAATTTATGTATATCGCGCGCCTTTTACATAAAGTTGTGACACAAATTTGGTATATATAAAATGACTAACTTCATTCTTATTAGTAATACATTTTTATTGAGCATGTGCTTGACTTTTTATTTAAAAATTACACTGTTTAATATGTTTACCCATAAAAACTGATGCACAATATTATATATTTCAAAAGACGAATTTTTATTATCTGTGCCAAAATTATGGGAAATATATTTAAAAGTAGCATTACTCCACTGCTCCACTACGCCGATTCTTTATAAGACATAATTTTGATCTGTTAAAATGCTTTTTAGAATAATAATAATTGATACAAATGTCAAAAAGTCAGAAAATAACTAACCTTTATGCATTGATTACTACCTTTAAGCTACATGTGCGTTGCAAGCAATGGTAAAAGCTGAAGTCTCTGGATTTTAAAGTTTTGCATCAGTGCAATTTTACTTTTAAATGTTTAGATGTAAAGCGGGTATTTACTTTGCAATATATATATTGGTTAGCGATTGAACATACGACAACAATTATTGTATTTACGAAAACAATTTGCACATAAAAATATTTTTCAATTATGCACCAAACTCCATATTACAATTAACATGTATTTTGTAAATATGTTTAGAAAAAAATATTATTTACTTACACCACATGTTTTTAAATTAACTCTATACTAAATAATAAACAATATCTAATAATTCATGTTTAACCATTCGCATTTATATTTAGTATAATTTAAACATTTCATATATACATATATATTCTCCTGTATACTTTCATATATATAAATTTAATTTAACTTAGGTCAATAAATTATTTTAAAAACCTGCATTAAAACCTATTATTTCCTATAAAAACCAATATTTATTAATTATAAATAATGTTTGGAATAGTATAATGCATGTATTTTTTTATTTTGATTTTAAAGTATGTATATTAATTTGATTGCAGTAATACTATTTAATATACTTCAATACAAGGACTACTTTAAATCAGGACGCTTAACTACAATTAATGTGGCGCGCTGAGTAAAAGTCGGAGTTACAAACATAA
>JAYRBW010125368.1:0-16588 GCA_036023295.1 Invenusta paracnida | reverse complement strand
TTGAACACTCTCGCAGTCGATGTAGACGAAAAGTACCTCTCATTCGACAAAGCGGACGTCAGTCTTAATCTTGATCACCATACGCATCATGTTCAGGAGCTCATGGGTAATTCTTTCTCCTCTCCTTTCAACTCTCTCCTCTCTCCTCTCTTCTCTCCTCTCCTCTCTCCTCCCCTCTCTTCTCTCCTCTCTCGTCTACCCTCTCTCCTCTCCCCACTTTCGTCTATCCTCTCTCGTCGCGAAATTTGTTCCTTTAACTGCAATGTTGCCGATTATTAACGTAAGGTGACAGAACGTAAGCTTATTAATGTATTAGGCACTATAAGCCTCGAAGGTTGCAATTTTATTGAACACATTAAACCTTGTAATTAAGTTTAATGGACATAATTTTAATGTGTTTTCTCAAGTTAAGCATTATTTTAATGACTTGGATGTTTTTCCTGCGTATACAGGTAGTAAGAACCTTAGTCGGTTGTTATGTAATAAATAAATGTCTAACTTGTCGGCATATGTTTTTTGTTATCTGTTCATTAATGATATTATTTCTCTGCTTTCTGAGCTATGTTTCTTTTCGTATCTATACGTTTTATAGTATTATTGTCTTTGTTTTTTCTATATAATTGTTTTCGGTTCACTAATAAATTTTTTAAAAATAAGTCTTTTCCAGGCGAATCCGGTCGGCACTGTTTTCTTATTTTTTTGTTGGTATTCTGGTGTTTCCGTTTGGGTTATTCGCGTCCTCGCTTATAGAGGGATTGTTGTCTCTCTCCCTCTATCTCCTCTTCTCTGCTTTCCGCTATTTTCTTTCCTTCGATTATTCGACCATGCTCCAATTCTTTAACTAATCCACCTGTATTTCAGTTGGCTGGCTGACTCCCACCAATATCAGCCCGGAAACTCTGGCTGGACATAGTGAACTACAGGAAATTTGGAACATTGAGGACGCGACTAAGAAGCGAAAGGCCCAGGAAGCCTTACCCAATGAGCCTGAGGCCAAGGGAATCAAGTAAGAACCTGTCGATCTATCCGTCCCTTAGCGCCTAATAGTCGAAAACCTAATGACCAATCAGGCCTGTTTATTCCCCTCTTCATTCTATTCTCGAATTTTTTGATTTGTTATTGTTGTTATACTAAATAGAATAGTAAACCATTAATTCAAACGCAAAGACACTACTTAATGCCATCACCCCCCTTCCTTTTAAAATATACGAAGGCAAAGTAGCAAGAAAACGTTTTGTTGGAAAATGAGCGCTGCTTTTACGTACTGTTGAATCTTTGGCGAACTATTTGACTTTGTTCTCGTTAGTTTAATTCTTTCCTATTTTCCTGTTATTTGAAATCTATCCTGATGTTAACCATTTTTTCATAATATGTTGGTTCATTTTAATTTAACGTATCAGATTTTTTATGCAGTGTTGACTTAATTCTACTTTTTTTGTTACTATAGGTTTTTAAATAACTTATTTTTTCTAATTTATTAGTGTTAATTTTAATGATGAATCAAACTCAGTTTAGATTAAAAAAATTAGATGTGAAATATTACATAATATAGTGAAATACTGTCAATTTAGACAGCTTTTTAGATGGTTGGAAACCAGCGTGAAAAATGTGACGATTAAAATCGCGTTTCTTATAATAAATATGAATGTAGTTGCCCGTATATAACATGATATATGTAGATGTCCAATTTCAGATATTAGTTTCGTTCGAAAACACGTGTATTGTGTTTATTTCATGTTTATAAGGAGGAACGTATATTTGTAGTTGAGGATAAGAAAGTGTGGATGATATATTGTAATATTCTGGTTAAACGATTTAAAGAAGCTCATATTGATCTGTCGTATGTAGAAATATATATTATGTTTTTACTAAAATGTATAGCTTACGAGAATTGTTGAACTATAGTTTTATATCTTTTGAAAGTTATTATCACCTTTAAACAAATTGATTGTAGATATTTTCATGTTTAGTCATGTAATGTGTCTGTCTAAATACTGGCTTATGATTGGATGACTAGTAACATAAATATACATTTTATACCACTAAAATGTTGTCTCAATAATAAGAACATAATATTTTTCAGGCTATGCAGTACCTCGACATGGGAAGGCCCAACCTTTGGTATCGTGAGTTTGCGAATGGCCGAGGCAACACTCCCTTTCACAACGCACATGGACATGGCCAATACAGAGGTCTCGACAATGACTCAGTCGTAGTACATCGGAGTTTATCTTCACTTACTGTTGACGTCAATTATTTTATTGTACATATCTTATCTTCTATATAATATATGTCTATAAGTAACCAAATTCGTCCACTGACCAAACGCTATACCAAAGAAACCTGTTTATAGATGTAATATATTGTTAACACATTTTTTTATTTTGTACATATTTCACTGTAAAGCTATAAGATATTTTTAGCACCATTATTATCTAAGTCTGTTTTTCAATTGCTTCCTAATTCGCACATATGTAGGTACTTTTCAAACTTTTATTTGGTTTACAATAAATTTTTTACATATTTGCAAAAAATGTCTTATCATATTTTCTTTATTAGTCTTAAATGTTTGGGATGGCATATTCACCCGTCAAATTGTATTAAACACTAGTTTAACAATATTTCGAATTCTTGGTATAGGCAAATAGATACTTTTTCATAACTAAATGTAAGCTTGTAATATTTTAATGAAATAGTAATTTAAGTCAGCTGTGCATATTAATTATAGCAATTTAATTTACCAATTAATTATGCGTTGCATTAATATAAATTATTAGTAAAACTGACGATTATCAGTCTAGCGTTAGTATTAAAAAATTACTCTCATCGCCCGAGTATTTTAAAAACAAGATTTAATAAAGTTTTCAAATTTTAATTGATAAAATTGTAAGAAGTCTACCTAATTTTTCTTTTTTTACATTTCAACAATTTTTTCTTTTTACATTTAAAAAAAATTTAGATTATAAAAATATACTTCGGAGAGGATGGGAGTAATTTCTCTACTAATGAGAAATCACAAATCTGTGAATTAATGGGAAATATAATTTAAAAAATGCATGTAGCTCAAATTCAGATCATATCAAGGAGGGTGATATACAAAAATCATTATTTAATTTACCATGATTTATATGGCCAAAATATTCCCCAGAAATAATTTACCTGATGATAATTATACTGGAGCAAATACAATATTAGATGAAAATGATCGAGCAAAAGATTGGGAAAAACCAATTAATAGAATTGATGCGGCCGCCTACAAACAAGACATTTTATATAGAGATAATCTTAATTTAGAAACTCGTCATAAAGCAGATTAACAAATGATTGGAGAATTAGTTTCAATGGCAAAACCTACACCTAGAGGAAAAGTTGAACGATTTTTTGTCACGATAAGAAAATATTACAAGCAAAAGTAAAATTAGGTATGTGATTGACTGATGAGATTCATAAAGAATTTAGAAACCAGAAAAGATTTTTAAAAGTTTTTAATCAAGATATCCATTCCGCAGATTTAACTTTTATATGCCAAATAAACGTGGGTACAAATATATTTTAACTGTAATAGATTTATATATACAATATTTGCGAGGGAATTCCTTTAAAAAATAAATAATCTAACACTTTCAAAGAAGTTTATACATAAATTATGCATAAAGATCGTAATCCAAAGAAGTTATGGGTTGACAAGAGAACTGAATTCGATAACATCTAAGAAATATTTAACTGCAAATAAAATCGATATCTAATATACTTTTAAAGAGAGGAAAGCTTTTTTTATTGAGCGTCTAAACGAAACAGTCAAAGGATTAATGTACAAATGATTCAAAGAGCAAGGCAGTCAAAAGTGGCTAAAACTATAGCCAGCAGTTATACACTATTATAATACTAAGAATCACCGATCGATAAAACCACATCCACAATAGCGTCGGAAACTCCAGACAGTATTAGACAAGCGAATACTGCAAACAATTTTAAAAATTATATGGACGATTCACAGAAAAGTAAATAGAAAAATAAGTTTAAAATTGGAAATAGTGTTCGCATATTTAAATGAAAGAACACATTTAAGAAAGGTTATTGGACGAATGAAATCTTCGTAATATAAAGTAAATAATACGTCTCCAATTACATATGAAATTAATGATTTAAAAGAGTAACCTATATTAGATAGGTTTTATGGCAATGAGCTACAGAAGACGGATTTTTAGTGTACAAACATAACTGTCATTTTATCTGATAGAGATTTACAATCAATCTTTTTTTGAAATCAAACTAACATCTATATCTTCCGAAAAATAAAAGAATTCAACTCATTTATTCAGAATATTTCACTCTCTGCAGATGGAAATAACAATACATCGCATTGCACTTTCGTTAAATCTATTTTTAGAACACTGGAAGCTTTTGGAATTCTCTCTATCTATTAATTACTTCTCCTCGATTCCAGAAAGCGTCAAATTCCTATATAATGCAGACTAGTTGCAGTTATCAGTCATGGCCGCATAAACAGATAAATATAATCTCACTGATTACGACATAGATAACACTTGAAGCTTCTAGATTTCTCTCTATCTATTGATTTCTATTCCTCTATTCCAGAAAGCGTCCAATTGCTATATAATTGAAGAGGAATGTAGTTGCAGCTGTCTGCCATGACTACATAAACGGACAAATATAAACTCATTGATTACGACACTAACGCTCTTGCTTTTAATAGTAGAAGCTTATTATTTTGAAAAATGACGACGATTACAACTGATAGTCATTTGCAATCTATTTTTTCTGAAATTAAACTAAACTTTATCTCCCCTGAAAAACAAGTGGAATTTAACGCATTTATTAAGAAGATTTCTCTTTTGCAAGGTAGAAATAAAAAGAAGAAAAGAAAATTTCGTACGGATGAGGAGGATACAAACCAAATTCAGATTCATGAAAGGGAGGGAGAAAATATGGATGTTATTTTTGATAATATTAAATCCATGTCTAATAAACTCAGGGACTCTTTAACTCCTCTACATCGATCGCTCTTGCTCAATATGTAATGAAAGTGAAAATTCCATTGACAATTTAATTCAGTTGTTGAAATTAGAATGCGTATTTTAGAACAATTTAGTGAGAGTAAAATTTAACATTGGTGCTACTTTAAAAGTTTTAAAAAGAAATCTTTCGGTTTTTCAATTATCGAAGAATCTTCAAACTTGCAGTATTGCTTAAGTAAATGTGAAATCTATTTTAGTTTACGTTGGCATGAATTTATTTGGCGCTATTCAAAATTAATACAATTTCGTTTTTTCTAGACAGCTTTAAGTACTTGAATGGTATTTGTCAAACAGATGTTGATACTTTCCCATAACTCTTTTGTTTAGTCGTCTCCGATCGGAGAATCTTTATTTACTTATATTATATCTTAAAAAATGACTCTTACTTTTAAAGAATTTATAAATAAATATGGAATAGATACAACTACTAATTTTCAATTAATTAAATGGACAAATGAACTAAATATTAAACCTTTTTGTTATTGCATGAGAATTGAAATAATTCCACTTTAAAAAATAAGAAACACTATTATGCTAATGTAAATATTCCTACATCGAAAGAAAGAGGAATTAGTCATTCAGCATTATGTAAAGAACAGGATAATATGTATTTTTTCGATTCTAATGGATTAGATCTAACAAAAGAAATACAGGATCTTATCTCCCTAGCGATTAACTCGCGTATTTATATAATTTATTCAACTTTTAAGATTCAAAAACTAGGTGAGAAATATTGTGGTTCACTCAGCTTGTGGGATTTATATCATATATCTTTTCTTAAAATATTTGAAGAAATAATTTTAGATTTAATCAAAATTTATCTTAAAAAAATTTCCACAGGAAATAAATGTGTAGGTTCAACAACTGCCAAATAATTTTAATACGTGTATTGCTGATAAAATATATGTAAATGAAGATGGTGATGAAATGAAAGAAGATTTACATATGAAAAATAATACTTTAAAAATATTAAATAGCCTATAGCAGGAACTGATGCAATTGCAAAAGAATATATTGATCTTCAAATTAATGATTTAATTTCTAGAAATTTAAATATGAATTTAAATAAAATTACTCAATTACAATATCCGTCAATTGGTACTGATGCAGCTAATCTAGCAGCTATACATGTGGAGGTAAACCGCTTTACTTCTAAAGATGTAAATATAAATAATAGAATTTATAATTTAAGTGATCCGGTGGAAATAAAAGTTGCTACAAATATATTTTATGTCGATAATGAAATAGGTATGATGGGTTAATCAGACAATAATACAAAGGTTGGTGAACTCAAAATAACAAATAAGAGTTATATTGATTCTTACCTCACATCTCCAATCACACCAGAATTTGATATGAAACATAATAAAATTATTCAACTTGGGAATCCCTCTGATGACAATGAGTAACAAATAATTTTTTTGTTAATGATAAAACACGAAAGTTGAGGCAAGTATTAAAAAAAGAAGATGGGTGAACTAAAAACATATTTCATAGACAATAAAGCTACATATATTACTATGCCAAATGATGCATGCGATGCTGATAACAAGCAATATGTTGATGATCATATTTCCACTAATTATCTTTCGCTTATTTGAATGAAAGTACAAGAAGAATATATCAATTACAAATATACTCGAGATGAATATACTACAGCTTTTTGGATATATCTAAATTTCATCAAGGATTAAAACTTGGTAGTGGAACTGATTATAGAGAAAATAAATCAGTTGCAAAAGAAGTAGGTACAAATCTTGTTAATTCACCCACAACTAGAGTTGAATCAATTAAATTATCTAATAAGTCTTTAGTTTTTAATGGTACAAATAATATTCAAACTTCAACAAAATTTGGTAGTAATTTAACTTTCTTTATGCTTGCAACACGTTATGCAGATGGAAGAGTATTTACTAGTTCTGTAGGAAATAATTTCTTTGGATGGTAATGGACAAGCATTGCTTTACATGGAAGGTGCTGTTCATGGATTAAATAGTAGTTTAACACCAACAGAAACTAGAGATAGCAATTTACATTTATATGTATTAAGAAATCTCGATGGAGCAAAGGCATTTTAGGATGAAAAAAACAAAAACGCAAGATATTACAGCTAGTTCAGCACTCCGTTGGAATCAATGTATCAAATAGAAGCAGTAAAGTTTAGAGTTAATGAATATTTATGTCTTGATTATTTTAAGGTAAATACAACTGTTACTAAGCTTAATGATTTTATTGCAAAATATTATACATTCAGTAAAATAGATTATTTCAAATTTATAAAAAAATGAATGAACAAATAAATAATTAAGAACATGACAAAGAAAAGAAATTTTTAAAGGTAGAATGAATGAACAATATATATTTTTATCCTGATCTTTCAAAATTAAATATCGAAAGAGATAAAGATAGAGCAAAATATATATTAGATAAAAAAATACAATTAGATAAGCAATTAGCTCATGAAAAAAACAATAAAAAAATTTTCACGTGCAGATAGTATTATTAAAATTAATGGAATAACTTTATTATTACTAACTTCAATAACTTTGGTAATTATTAGTACAGATGGTTTATTTGCTCCTGCAATTGCAGCAACTATTGCTGGAATTCTTAGAGGAGCAGCGGCAGTAAAACATTAATTACAGAAGAAATAGTAATTGGTTTAACTTCAAAAAAGAAATCTCATTATAGATTTATTTGTGAAGTAATGAGCTCTTATATAAATAAATTATGTATATATTTTGAAAAATGTAGAAATGATAAAATTATTACATCTAAAAAATTAGAAGGAATTTATAATCTTTTAAAATACATGGATAAAGATATAAATGCTCTAAAATTAAAATATAATATGTACTGTTATAAAGTATCTCAAAAGAATTACAAACAACTGGAATTGTTGGAAATTACAAAACACTAAAAGCTGACAAATCTGACATTAAAAAATTCAAAGAGAAGCAGAAATAGAAAATTTACGAACTTTACTTATTATTCATATATTATTTCCAGTATCGATTCATAATAAATTCTAATAAATAATAACCTGTCAAAGTAATTATTCAATTTTCGTCTTCAAATTGTTTGGTTTAGGATCGTTAATACATCCATAAATTACTAAATATGAAAGAAACATTTTTTATATTCTATTAGTTTTCTATGAATATTTTGTTTACTATCACAATTAGCAGTAACAATAGAATTATTTAATTCAATAAATACTTTTCTTTTTTTACTAAATAAATCTAATCCTTTATCTAATTTCTAAAAACCAAATTCTTCAAAACAAAATATACTTTCCAAAATATATCTTATTTAATGTGTCTATCTACATATAAAAGTATAAATATATTGTAAATTTAAAGAAATTAAACTATTAGTAAATGTGTTAGGATTCATAGAAACGTCATAATCAGATTGTAAAAGTTCATTATAAATATTTCTAACAAAAAATCTAAAATGGTTAGCTCGATCAATATACATAATATTCATTTTATTTATAATTGCATCAAAGAAAGGGGGTTAATTCATTTTTTCATTCATTTTTTTCTTTTTAAAACAAAAAAAATAAAAATAATAATTTGAGGACAAATTTATTCCTTTAATTTTTCTATTATAAACATTAACAAAATCTCAATAAAAAGTAAAAATGGTGATTAAATGAAAACTAAAATTTAATACAGAGGAAAAGAGATTTGTTCAAATATAATTTAATTCACTTGATTTAGAGTCATTTAAAAGAAAACCTATAACATAACAAATAAATATTTTTAAATTAACTCAGACTGCAGGTGCAAAGAATTTAAATTTAAATACCTTCTTCGGGGAGATACTAATGAACAAAAACAAATATTTAGTTTAAATTTCATAAAACAAAATCATTTAAAGATAATACTGCATTTGAAAATTAATTTAATTATGCTACTAATTATTTCAATGATCATGTTGAAGAATTATTCAATTGTCTAAAAAACTAAATTATATTAATAATAGAAATAAAATAATAGTACGACCAGTAATAGAATTCGACTCTCCTCATGGTCAGGACATCTAGACAATTTTCTTACATTAAAAAAACCCCAATTACTATTATTTTTAAGAATGATTTAGATGAGGAATTAAAAGATAATTTGAATAATCAAATTTTTACTTTAGTAGAAGAATTTAAAGAAAGAGGAAGTTGTTTAGTATTTGAAAATATAGTAAATACATTTATATCACCAAATGTAATTAATGATTTGAATGGTAGTTCTTTTATAGAACTTAAGTGCAAGACTAACTTTGTAATTAATATACAAAATGAAGATAATAATTGTTTTTTATATTCACTTGCTTGTTTTTTAGATTATTAACTAATGATAATTTTAAAAATAATCATCATAAAAATGAAATAAAGAGTTATAAGAATTTTATTAGTTAGTATATTGACTTTTTTAATTAAATAATATATTTAATGAGATAGATTTTCCATTTTCAATAAAAGATATACAATTATGTAATAGAAAAGAGAATTGAACAGCATTTTAATGTAGCTATAAATATTTTTTCTTCATATCAATATGTTTTAAATGTTGAACCAGCAAAGTTCTTTCCAAAATCTTTAATAGTACCTAATATTTCATTTATACCATTCCCCTCTACCATACGCTCTCATTGTTTATTATGTCTTCTGTCTTTCTTTGCGTTGTATCAGCTTCTGGCTTTTTCATTAGCTACTTTAACTCTTCCAGAAATTTCACCAGCAATAGCTTCTGCGGCTGCTACTTCTCCAAATATAAGAGGGAGTAGAATTGGAAGCGCTAAAAACCACCTTCTTTTTCTTGCTCTTTTTTTAATTGAAATAATTTGTTTTTGGTTAAATATACTCTTTTACTATTATGAGATACATATACGTTTTTCACTCTAGTTATGATTTTGTTAAATTTGAGTTCTACACTAGAATCTTTCATAGTTATTTTCTTTCGCAGTTAAATCTGAAAGATTTAACATCTTTAACACGTTTAAAACAACTTTCGGAGTTATTAATTTTAATCTTGTAATATTTTCAATATATTTCATGATTGATTTTCTAGTTTCTGTTTTTGCTTTGGATTAGATAATGCAATTTACTTGATCGTAGAATTCAGTAAAGGATACACTGGTAAGGTATTTTGTAAACTAGGTATTTAGTATAAAATACTTTGTGCTAAAATTATTAATGTTATTTAGCTAATTAGAGGAATTTGATAATTACTAATAATTATATGTAATAAACGTTCCTGATAATTATGCTAATTATCTGTCTTATTAATTGGTTTTAAGAAAGAAAGTAGGTATTATTATTATTTTGCTATTATTTTGATATTAAGCTAAGAAATTTGGTGTAAGTATAGCTGGGAATCCTGGCTCTCACCCAGGCGACCCGAGTTAGACTCATGGTAGTCGGGGTACCAATTTGTTAGTTTAATACCTAAATTAACAATAATACTTTCTATCTTAAAACCAATTTATAAGAAAATGAGAAAGACATGAATACCAGGAACATTCGTGCTTACCTCTGCTGTTTTTATTATTTAGCTTTTCATAACGAAATCAAGTTCTCGAATAATTCTTCTCCTATAATAATTATCTTCGTTCAATTGATTAAAATTGCTTTTACAATTTTCTTAATAAAAATTCTCCAATTTGTCTATTTAGTACGATCAGGAGCCGTATATTTGCTTTTTCTATTTAACCTTACCTCGCAAAACCAATTAAGAATTACCTTATATTTCATTGTGAAAGAAGCTATTCATGGGCTGAAAATATATCACGTGATATAGCTTACGTGTACAATCAATGATATAATATTTAGAATATTATTGATGTTTAAAGTCAAATATATATGGTTAATATTAGTCAAATCCTTTTAAAAGTCACTTGAACATCGAAATAAAATGCGTCTTTCATTTTTTAATAAATAATTTTTTTTTATAAAACTGAAAACTTTATCGATTATGAAGTCTAAGATTACCCACCATTTTTTCTGTTTTGTGTGTACGAATATGTTTTACATTTAAAAACCAAACACATATTTATTCAACTGTAACATTTTAAATAATATTTTGTCTAGCGATTGATTTGCGTAGATTTTCCGGACTTTTATATAATTATAATAAAGAATATCGCTTTAATTAATACACACCCATCCCCACTTAAATAGCACTCTTACTTATAACGGTGCCTCCTTCTTTCTTAGAGAGTATTCTAACCTCTAGAATTTCTCTCTTTCTATCATTCTCCTAGTGTGTATATTTGGAGCTGTTGTCATGTTATTTAATCTGCCATATATGTTTTTTTTAATGTTTTGTTTAATTTATTTTCATGACTATTGTGCAATATATTTCCCGGCAGTTTAATATTTATACCTAAAGATGCGATAGTGTGATCTCAAAACGCTTGTATACAAAAAATGTAATGTAATTTAATATTAAAAGTGTGGTTCTTTCTCCATTTGCAACATAATATAATTAATTATAAAAGAAACAGAAAGCATATGTTGCTGTAAAAACTTTATTGTTTACAAATTTTCGGTGTTCCACTCCGCTAATTTGTTTTTTGTAATACACGTCTATGAAGTGGATTTCCGAAAATTGGTAAACAATTATATACGTTTTTACAGCAACACAATCTTTTTATTTCTTTTATAATTTATTATTGTTTGTTCTGTTATGATATTATGCATATATTTATATTTATTATGGCTATATATACGTATTCAGTTTTAATATACAAATATAGAATACTCATTAAAATTAATAAACTCTTGATAGCAATTTATGTATTAAATGTATATTTGTGTACAGTATTTTAATCATATATATACAATTGTTATTTTAAAACTTGGCAAATTATTGTATATTATTCGCCAGTTAAAGAATGTGTTAATGAGTACAGCAAAAGGGAGCATAATGCTCAATATATAGGTACAATATATAATAATACTGTGAGAGAAGGTTTATGTGATTGCTTTATAGAGTATAGTCTATTGTCTATTTAAATCTTTGGATGTATTAGAACAGAAGTATTCCTTTAGAAATAAATAAATATACAGATATAATTTAATTAATAAAAGCAACCATTAGTATCCATTTTCAAACCACTGAGGTCAAGATATGTTGTTTTTAACAAATTAAGTCGAGCGACATGACTGTTAAGAATAAATACTAATTATGACTGCTTGGATACATTGTTAGTCATCCTCTATTTTAAGATTATATTTACGTCGAACACACTCGAATGGATCCTTTTCATTGTCACTGTCGAACATTGAACTTCGAAGAGAGGTTGTTGAGATCCTTGTGGATCGTTCACTTCGCGTAAGCATTCCTGAATCTGAACATTTATAATAAAAATAGTAATATTATACAGTTACGACATATGCTAAATAAGGCCTCACATAAGAGTGCATTGTTTTATGATTATTCGCAGTTATTAATTTTACTCTTGCGTGTTAGCTATTGAAACAATTTAATGAATAAAATATGTAATTATTGTGTCATTTATTTGTTTCTTGAATGCATTTTTTTCTCTCTTCAATACAACAGTGTAGGTTTCAATAGTTATGTGTTGTCTTATTGTAAACAAATCATGCAGACAAAGTGTCTTAAAATTGAGATATATATGTAGGTATAAATGAAAGAGTAATAACAATTAACATTAAATTTTAATATATTTAATTGCACAACGTATTTTGGAACTGCAATGTCTCCTCTTTTTGTACCTACAATAAATTTGACATGGCGGGTAATATTGCATAATAGTCTAGAATAATAAATTGTACAAACAAATTATAAATAGAAAAATGTATATAAGGCAGCTTGTCACATTTATTATCTAAATGTCTATCATTTAGCAAACTAAGTCACATCTTAAAGTCACCTATTACATCACATTAAAAGACATTATGACAAAGACATTTCTGGAGGCTAAAAAACAGAAAGAAAAAAAGAAACACCATTATACGTAAAAGTTTTCTTTTAGAGAAGATAGAGTGTTTTAATTAAAATGACTTCCATGATTGTAATATCGAAGTCTGATGAGACTACGCAAATTATTTAAGGAATCGTTATAAAAAATATTGTTGCAATTATTACAGTTTCTGGGTGGGTTCCTATTTGATATTTTCCATACCGATGCTCCTTGATCCTAGTTTTCAGGTGTCTTTCGTTTTTACCAATAAACAGGAACTGGAGAATTGTAAACTATCTTAGACTTCAGATCGATTAAAGATTTCGTCTTTAAAGAAAAATAGTGTTTTTAAAGATTCAACCACGCTATTAATTTCAAAGTTTAAGTGGATTTTAAAACGAAAAACTTGTAAATTCAAAGCGACAACTGTAAATGTTTTCTTAAGAAAGTCAGAAGTACTATAAGAGTCATCATTGGTCAACAAAAAAATCCACTTGAACTTAGAAATGAATTGTATTTTTTTATTCTTAAAATAAAAAAAACTTCTACCAAACTTAAGTCTAAGATTGCCTACAAATCTCCTGGTACAATCAAAAGACATCTGATAGCTTGGATCAAGGAGCATCGATCAGGAAAGTATTCAATAGTAACTCATTTAGCGAATTGCAATACTTATAATCATATTTTCTAAATTTTCTAACGATTCTTTAATTATAATTAGCTTGGGCCTTGAAACAAATTAGCAATGGACTTCTATATTATGATCAAGGAAATCATTTAAATTAAAACACACATTCTTTTAATAAATAAAGCTCGTATTAATAACTGCACTTCCTTTTTTACTAACGTGCTTTAGCCTCAATCAATTTCTCTCTATCTCTGTCTTTCTACTAATTTTATAAATTTGATGTATTGTTGTCATGCTACTAAAACCCAATATTTGTTTTTCTTGATCAATTTATTTAATTCTAAACCGACTGTTATGCAATATACCCGCCAATTTCATATTTATGACACCTGAAATGCGGAAAGTGTTGTCTCGAAAAGGGTTATGTTATTAAATGTATTGTTTGTGTTTTCCCTTTTTTATTTAAGACACACTACAATCTTTACATAGGTAAATATTAATCTTTTTTTCTTTAATTAAAATAATTGTGAAACAATATCACAACTATATATTGATATTATATACATTGATGTCATATATAGTATATATAGTATTCATATGTATATTTTGAATCATTAATGAGTAACTAGAAAATACTATAAATAGGTTAATGAAAAGCTAAACAATATTTTTAATAACTTTTGACTTTAAATTTGTTTTACTAAATACATTTAATTATGTTATGTCATACCTGACTGATTATAATCTCTTTGAACGGAGTTTCTCTTTGAACTGGGTGTTCCATTCGATTTATCTATTTAATGAGAAAATTAATATGTTATGAAATAATGAATAGTATGAATGGTAGAAATAGTCAGATAATGAAAAACAAAAACATATTTTAAATCATTTTTGAATTTATATTTGTTTACTAATTAAATCTAATTCTGTTGCTTCAAACCTGACTGAACATCTATTTCAACGGAGTTTCTCTTGGAACTGGGTATTCCATTCGAAAAATAAAATTTAATGAAATAATAAACTATTGCTGACTATTTAAATAAAAATAATTGTTCATTAATAATAAAACAATAATTATATTGAAATAATATATTATAATTTCAACTATGAACGGAAATTTAGTAATATTCTGTTGATATATAATTATGTATTACATAAATATGGCATCATTTTTATACTTTTCTCTGATTATTTATTACGGTTTTTCTAGATTGCCCACAGTCGAGTCGGTATATAACGCTAAGATTACAACTTTATCAAAGGTTGGTAATGCAGTACTAATAAGTCATAAGTTACGCTACCGACCTTACATATAAAACTATTTATCAAATTTTGCTATTGTTTTATTCGGATTATAATATTAAAATACAGGATAATAAATGCTCATTTTTTAGGATGATATTTTTTAATTTCCAGTTAATAACGAATTATCATCTAAAAAAACTTGCTTGACGCAAAATATACAAATAGATCACAAAATACATAAATATACAATCAAAAATTTAGTTTATCAGTAGAATATGTGCATGCACATAACTTGAAAGATATGATTTGAAGATGAATCTGTCTCTGAAATATTGCCATGATTTTTCTAGATTTCGATACATTCCCGCAGCGACATCAAGGAGTTATGGCCGCTCATCAATCGATTAATCATACATCGCAAATATTGTTTCCAAAGAGTGTAGTAGCACCAGTACGCCTTAAGCCGTGTAAGGTAGAATAACCCATTAATCAAGCAGTAGTAAAGATATTTTCGAGTACTGTTCGATGGTATGCGGTCGTCCAAGAGGAACATTCGCAAAGTCTTCCATAGTGTGTTTCAAATAAAAAGCGTTCTTGGTCGTCAGTTTACCTTTCACAGCATCCAAATACTTTTTCATTATGGCCACGGAGCATTTTGTAGACTTCAAAATATTTTCGTCAGATGGCAACTGCAAAACTTGGACAATTTTTGATGTTTTAATTTTAGTAACCAATCCAATATTAATCACCACTCACAAGTGAAACTGTTCTCTTCTATTTTGAACATATCACTCAGCAAATTCCGATGTTCCCCGCTTCCTTCGTAGCAGAAGACGCACACCCCGTACATAGATGAGTGTGTTTAGCAACTTCTTCGGTGTATCATATACAAGAACTGAATTCTTCCATAAGAAATTCTCCTGGCATCGCTGATTACTTCCGCCTTACGTGGATAATTTCCAGGACACGCTTTCAGCCGAATTTTCATAACACTATCAAGGGCATTACTCATTTGTTTCAACTTTTTTTTCGAAAGAAATCCATCTCAAGGATTCGGCAATGTGTATGCAAACACAAAACAACTGAAATATATACGGTTTCTTGAACCGAAATATAACCCAGTCACGCCACAGTTTCTAGAAATAGGGCACCTTTATCGCAGTATTGGCTTCTACTATTTTCGCTGAAAGTATCCTCATCGCCTTTTCGCATTCCTCTTCGAACCTCCATTCCCCGTTCTCGCTCATGTCTCTACCATCCACGTTCAAATGATAAAGTACGTAATCGACAATATCTGCAGTAATTCTTCTATATTTCACAATCATACTAACACTACACTGACACAAACACAGACACAGACACTAACACTGACACAAACACTGAAACTAACACCAACACCAACACCAACACCAACACCAACACCAACACTAACACTACACTGACACAAACCATAATTTAGTTAAGCTTCACCCTTCATCAGTTAACTGAACTTAATTACTCAACTAATATTTTCAGTATACTGCATGCTAAAAACTCATCCAAATATTATTCTAACAATCCACATAAAACAACAGAAAATTCTATAAATTATAGAACAGGATTCGCCCCTAACATCGAAGCTGCATAGACGATTGTTGCCTTCAAAATCAATGCATTATTAATATTGTATATATTATATTGATTTACGTATATCCTATACGTTTTGTTCAAAAGCCGGCAACAACGGTTATTGTTGCCGCCTTTTATTCAT
>JAYRBW010125357.1:0-16589 GCA_036023295.1 Invenusta paracnida | reverse complement strand
AACTATCCTATATTACCTACTACATAGTTCGCTTAGCTTTACTAGCTAACGACCTATTGCCATAGGTCTAGATACTCTATATTCATAAAATTTTAACATACGTAAGTTGTCAAATGTTGTTTTAACAAACATTAAAATATATATATATATCTTTTATAAATATATTCTTATATATATACTCTATATTCATACAGTTTTAACATACGTAAGTTGTCTATAATAAATAATATATTGCCTGCATATCTCAAACTATTTTACTATAGACGCGATTTAGTTGCTCTCGGTTTTTAAAATAATATTTTGCATAAGCTTTCAGTTAGGTGCATGATTATTAGTATTGAACTGTATGCAGAATGAATAGTATAATTACTCTATGCTTTAGATCATCATTTTAAACAATCTGTTTACATTACTTTAATGATCACCAAACAGCAATAAATAGATGTAACATGATTTTTACCCGAAAGAAAATAATAATGAAGCACTGAGATGCATGTAGTAGTTGAGTAACACAGTTTTCAATACATAACTAGACGGAGCACTCGTTTAAAAATGTGTAATCGTCGAAAAGCTGGCTTCGACGAAAATCTAAAAAAAAAACACTAATATTGCCGCTATTGAATGGATTATGATTGGCTACAACTAAATTTAATAGGAAAATATAAGAAACTTACTATTAAACATGTTTTAAAGAAGATATAATATCAAATCACTTTAATGAAAGACATTACAGTCATGGAGTTTTTAAAGCATTAATGATATTACATTGCTAAATAAAAAAATACCGTTAATACGACACCATTAAAACATTTATTGTATGTTTTCTATCTACTCCCATTAAAATTGCCTGTCTGTTTGCAGTAATAACGCCATAAAAAGTGGATAGGACCGATGAAAAGAAGAGATATTACAACCTACCGCTTTCTAAACAATTTCTCCTTGATATGGCTCCGATTCATATGCTCGTATGTAGTCTCCGTGGCATGTTCATAGAAGTAGGCAAAGGAACCCAGTACAAGGCCGGGAATGCCACCTAATAGACCCCCTACAAGCATGCCTCTTGGACCTTGGTTGAAGCAGTACAGGGAACAGGGGACGGCTGAAATGGGACGTCAGACAAGAGAACTACTTTGCAAGAAGAGTTGAATAGAAAGTATAACCAATAACAAATTGCATTTGATATGTTCGTAAAAATTTAACAAGTGGGGCAAATTATTTCGCTATTGCTAACCACAAGAGAACATTTGACCGCCGTTGTTTACAATAATAGGACATTTGGCTACGTTTACCACAACAGAACATTTAACCCCCAATGCTAACCACAACAAAACATTTGGCCACCAATGCAACCATTACGTTATACTGTTCCCTTAAAACCTAATTAAATATAAAAACAGTGACTTATAAAAAGCATTGATTTAAAAAATGTACTACTTGCATATGTTCAGAAAGCCATTACACACCTACCCTTTACAGATTATAGTCGACCTCGCTTAAGTCGGATTTATTGAGAACAATATTTTTTGTCTGAGTTAGACGATTTTCATTTACAATGTGTTAAGCTCGATAACAAAAACTTATTTGTACATTTTATAAAAATTGTATGTATGTATTTAGAATTGTATAGCAAGACAATGAGCTTCATACAATACGTAAATAGGTAGGTACATACAAATTATAAGTTTTGCATAATGCATTGTCAAATTATCTGAGTTAAAGATTGTAAAACACGTGTTACAGAATATGAATTGGCTTTGAAATGTTGTCTGAGTTAGGTCAAATCTGAGTTAAGCAAAAATCTGACTTAAATGAGTCTAACTTAAGCGAGGTCGACTGTATAATAATAACACAGTAAAACTAGTATAATCACATGAATATGTCCAGAACTACAAATTAATGACGAAGATAAATCAATAGAACATGCTACAATGAACAATCTTTGCTGTGAAATAGCCTTCTAAAAATAATATATATTATTACCTGCAGCGAGTCCAAGATCCCAAAAATTAGTTTTTCCATTGTAGGCAGTGATGGCTGAATGTAAATATCTACAAAAATAAACAATAAAATGCTCTAAATTGAAACCATTCTTGATTTGTAGATAATACACTAAATACAAAAACAATAATAATAATAAACAGAAGAAATATTACATTTGATATGCATGTGATTAACAGAAGAGATGTAATTCTGTTTTATTAAATTTATTTATTTAGCCGGCTATGTAAAACATAAGGTATAAATATCACGACTACATAATTTGTGTAAAATCTACACGTAAAAATTGCAATGACATCATCAAGATAATCGATTAAAACCGGTGTTATTTGCAATAATATAGGCACAATTATGACATTCAGCATTTTGAACAAATTATAATACATACATATATTACGTGCCAAAAAAGAACAAAAATTAGTTAAATTTTAATGATGTAATATATTTTTTAATTTAAAGGATTGATTGATCTCAGATTAGTAAAACGAAGGTTACTACTTTATATAACGTCAACGGGCTTCAACTATCGCTTAAACTCGTTTGAAAAAACTCAGGACAAGGCCATCAATACATTTCTAGATAAAGCAATACTAGGATAGACTTTCTTGTCTTCGTGGTGCCAACATTTTTCAGGCGTCTATAAGTCGTTAATAAGTTAACCACTTTGTGCCAATGCTGATGTAGTTGGGGATCACTGCAGATCTGGTTACCAAGTGCCAAGCTACAGAGAAGTCTTGCCATTTCTGAACTCATTGATCCATCAGATGGATGCTTGGAGAATAAGTAACTCATCAGAAATAGTTCTAACTATCAAGGTTGGCAATAAAAATTCAATGGATAGCCACGTCTGAAAGCTTTCTCAACAAGTTCACAAATTGTAATTTAATACAACAATGCATTTATAAAATACAAAAGTGATGGCTTAATAGTACATTTAAGCATTTTTGAATTACACTCGAAAAAGATAACTAACGTTTAACTAACTAGTAAAACCTGAGATACTATTGATTATATTTGAATTAAACTAGAGTCTAACAGTCTAGACATCTTACAATTAACTGTCAAAATTTCTAATTAATATTGATACATATAAAGGTAGTGTATCAGCTTATTGTGTGATAAATTCAATTCAATATGAAATAAAAGTATTTTAAGCACATCAATATGATTACAATACATCTATTCAAAATATAATTCTGGACTTACAAAATACCCGTCATCACAGCCGTGTATTTAAATCCAGTTCGAAATCCTTCGAAGAAAGATTTCCCAATGACATAGTCGTTGTATTTTCTCTGGAAAATTAACAAGATTTTATAAAAATTATATATCTTTTAAGCTTGTAAAAATTGTACATTAAATAATAAAATAAGCCGGTTCACATTAAAGAAAAGCTACATTCAAGTATTACTTCATTTGTAAAATCAAATCAGTTGATCCATTTTAAACCATTAAAATATAACTAAACCATAGGTAAATAATAATCTAGTTAAGTAAGCTAAACATTAAACACTATAAACGAGTATTTGTATTCAGTTTAAAAATAGTTAAATAAATCTTTTAAACTACCCAAACTACCAATATCTACCAATATCAAAGTGAGTATATTAAACGATAAGCCTTTTCATTGTTGATTTACAACAAAACATAGTTTATAAACCCTTTTTATTAAATGTAATAAAATATGGATACAAATAAGTAAATAATGACAAATCTAGAAAGAAACTGAACTACAATCACTTTGAATCATTCATTGATTCTAAGAGTTTGTAGTTTAGATTCTTGCTAGATTTGTAAGAAATGGGTATAAAATATAGCTATAGGTAAGAACTATTAAATATAAAAAAATTACATTATTTTTTTTCATAAAAATATAAGACTCACTTTAGCTAGATAAGGCGAAGCCCATGCAGTAGTGTGATTACTCTTTATAAAATCTTTGGCATGTTTACTTGAAGCTTTAGCAGCGTAATAGGTGGTTGACAGAAGAAGAGCTACACTGGGCATGAATTTGATGATCACCTGATCTCTAGTGATGCCAATATCAGAGCTGAAATAAGAAACATTATAATTTTAAAGAAAATAAAACTAACAGTCTTAAACCAGCAGATAAAATCGATTACATAAAGTGTCAATATTGAATTACCATAGTAGTGATATTCTAACGATATTGCAATGCAAAATATCAATATTTCTAGAGAGCTTTTATACTAAATATTTGTTCACACAATAAGTAAAAAACCTACAGAATTTAATAAACACCAAACAAACATATCACTGTTATCCATGGTATGGCATTACCCAGTGACAGTTAGATTAATGAATATATAAATAAAATATATTTTAATAGACATTTTTTTAAATAAGTTACATGTAACAATATTGTGAAATATATGTACAACTAAAACTACCATGGCACAATATATTTAAAATTATAAGGCAGTTAATCCCTTTAAATTTAGTTGAAATTAAAATAGATCAATGAAAACTCATTATTTAAAACGTGTCTACAAAATAATTAATCATATAGTCGTATCATTTAATAACTTGTTATATACATAATATTATTGTCTTAATTAATTAATTTAAGTACCTATGAAAATAATAGAAAAATGAAAATAAACATAAATGGTTAAACTAATAAATTACTGATTACAGTATTTATGGAATAGAAATTTTTGATGTGTATTAACGAAAATTTAGAAACAACTTAAACTATAATACAATTTAATAATTCATTCAATTTTACTAAAAAATATCAAAAGGAAAAATTACTCACTCAATTTCCCATATATTGTGAAACCTTTCCATTCGTGTTTGCTTGCTAATAAAGTTCTCTATCTCCAAGTCGAGATCATTCTCTGAACTACGATCCATTGGAGAAAACATTTGTTTGACGTTTTCTTGAGAAAATAATGTATCTCTTTCTTTAAGCTGAGATAAAACTTGTTCAGTAGACATTGCATCCTCATCAGTTGAGCAGCATTTGACCTTTGTGAAATAAAAAGCTTGTCGAAAAGTGGACAAACAATCTAATATGCCCATATTATACTGAAAAAAAAAAAACATGTTTTGTTATATTTCCAAATATAGATTCAAAATAAAATCCCAGTTAACACTTCTAATCATAGCTCAACTGTACAAAATATAATAATACACATAAATGTTTTAACAATTGAATAGCTTCAAATTTGTAAATAATATATGTATATTTTAACAAATCACTGTTGTCACCTCAAAACCTCACATGTGTATTTAAAATTGAAAGTCAAAACCTCACGTTATTTTTTCAAAAATGCTTTTTCCACCATTCTAACCATAATTGTATGCTTTTTAACCTATGTTTGTCTCGTGTCTAACAAATAAAAAATATGTAGTCATAGCTCATAGTTTAAAAGCTCATATGTGTTCTGTTGTCATTAAACCATAACGTTTTTACCTTCTCCTGAACATTAAAAATGCACTAAAAATACATATAAAAAGTCATGTGAGGTTTTTACTTTAAATACCAAATGCATATAAATATAAAGGTGAGATTTCGAGGCAATAATGACAAATGCAAAAATATATATATATAATTTACAACTATACACAACATTTTATATATATTTCTACATATGTGTAATGTTATTCTCTCACTTCAGTATTTCATTGTAAATCTGTAAATGCTAGTAAAACACAAGAAATGTTAATAACTATGGCAGTGCACAGAAAAGGGTATTTCCAACAACCTACATTTGAAACTTGATTAATAAATTAAAAAAACACATAGTCATAATAATATGTTATTATTATTTCAATTTTTGAGTATTTTATTATAGCTATAATAAATTTCAGCATTTAAAATGAATGTGATGAATAACTACTGATAACATGATTTTTCATTTTTTTTTATTTAGTTAACTAAGACTTTATAAAGCACGCATTATATATATAAGCCAATTCCAATAAAGAAATATTCAAGATTGACAGTAACTTATATTCAAAAATAAATCATAAACAAGTAATTATATGAATACTATACCTGAACCCCTTCAAAAATCCATCACATTATAAGTAGTTTTAGAAGTAACCAAGAATCTCAATTATAACAGAGCTGCAGGCCAAGATGGTATTCTCAGTAAACTTCTGAAAAGTGCCCCACTAACCATTCATAATTTAATTTCCAACTTTATAAATGAAATTGTTACTACTAACCATACAATACAAGGTTTAATTGAAAATCTTAGACCTATTATCATTTTGAATACCATCTGAAAAAACTGTCCATCTTCATTCTTAAGGGAACCAAGACCAACATTTAATAATATCTATCTACAATTTAAAGAAGTTTACAACAAATATGGGACTGATATTGTATGAAACGACCACTTTTTAACATCTAAAATTCAAAAGTATAAATTTATATTTATATTTAGTATTTATATATTTATCATCCTAGACATAGACATGTCTAGTTTTTGACAATATTAATTGAATCAAATTGATAAAAATCCTTAAAATTCATAAACTCAAATAAACATAAAATAAAATTATTTGCACTCTTATTTATAATACCAACTTAAAATCAAATTTGGTAATGAGTCAGCAACTTTTAATACCAAGGAAGACTTAGCCATCTATAATTCATTGTTTATTTAGAAGCAGCTCTAAGAGAAGTCATTGCCAAGCTTTTAGAAGGCAACATCCAGCATAGATTCCGCAATATGCTCAAATTAGAGTTTGGCATTCTTTTACAATAGATTAATATGATTTAAAAAAAATTATGTTTGGTCAGAACAATAAATAATTTCTCATTCATTTATATTACTCTATTAGATATTTTTGTTATCAGCAGAATCTAATATTATCAGATTGAACCAGTTGGTTGTTTATTATTATTCTTTAATTTAAACTGTTTACAGTAATTCATTCCTGTTTGATTCAAATAATTGTCAATTGATCAGACCAAATAGGATTATGTTATTCTTGTACATTACAAATTTGTCCAAAACTATTTTGTAATTGACTGGACTCATTTTTATTTGATTTGACCAAATATGATTGTCTTGTGAATAACAAAATAGTTTTAGCATTGTAGTGTACAATGTACATAGTGTATACAATATACAATTCTATAAATTAGAATAAATATTTTAAATTGAAATAAAAAACATATTCTTGTTTGATCTGACCAAATATGATTGTCCTGTCAATAACAAAATAGCTTTAACATAATACAATGTTAATGTATAAGAATGACAAATTCCTATTTGGTCTGACTAAACAGGAATGAATAAAAATATATTCTAATTAATTTCCTGTAGATAAAATTAGACTGCACATAGTTACAATAGATATCAAAAGATAACCAATTTGCATTAATTTATATTTCAATATATTTTAATATTGTCTATAAATATGATTTATTGATAGAATATATATTCCATCATTCATTATAAAGTCATACTGCTCCTGTATTCAATAAAAAACATTTCATAAAATAGAATTTCTTTATACTATAGTTCTTATTTTATAAAAAAAGTCTCCAGAATAGTTTTATGTAATACTAATGTCTAATAATAATGACAATATTTTATTATTTTAAATAATTTATTTCTGCTTCTTAATTAAGCCATAGTCAAAACCTAAATTCTAACATAAGTTAAGTTAAAATTAAGCTATAATTATTAACTCTACATTAATGATTAAAAAATTGTTATTCAAGATTAACAATCAATTCATTTTTGTTTCAAAAGTTAAGAAAAAAGAGTCAAACTGCCAAATAGTTGTATAATAATTACTCATATAACTACTACTAATGTAATATACTTTAAATATAATTTAACTAATCTTTATTGAGTTTTAAGATCATACTGCATACTACTGGGCATACCAGATTTGTTAAATATGTTTTATAACAATAATCTAGATTGTTTTGAAAAAATATGTGTTATGGTAAGTAATATATGAATTATAAAATATTCAAAATTATAATCTATATCCATTGGCAATGACACACTGTTTTAAGCTCTAGCACATTTGCTATTTAGTTTGATTTAAATTTATTTCAAAAATAAAATGTCACCTTGTATAATTTGTTAAAAATATGAATATTTCTTTTAAAAATTTCTTAGTATTAAATATGTTCAAAAGTGTCCAGATTCCAACTTTGTCAACTTTTTTCTCCATATTAAGAATTGTAATTTAATATTTAAATCATGAAAGTGATGTTAGTAGACTACATTTCTAAATTAATTGGTAATACTTACCTACTTATCTACCTACATACACACTGTCATTTTAAGGGGTTGCATGACTTTGTCCCATTTTAGGAAGCTGATATTAAGTGTTGGAACAGAAAAATTGATTACATCATAACTCAAGATGATGTCATAGAGCTTAGCTTTTTTCTGCACTTCTACCTACACATACACATGGTCATTTTAAGGGGTTGCACAACTTTGTCTGATTTTAGGAAGCTGAGATTAAGTGTCCGAATAACTGTCGGAATAACCATTGGAAAATGTTATATACATATTGCCACTTCATCTAATTAATGGTGTGGCAGTGATGCTTATTATAAATTATAATATAGTAATCTAAAATAATATTAATACTAATGAAAGGTAACTGTAATAATTAGTAATTTTTTTAGAAGTCATATTTTGATTTGGTTAAATTTTGATATGGTTTAAAAAGTCAAAACAAAAAGAAGATGGAAGATGTGGCAGCTATCCCAAATTTTAGTGTCCCAAATTTATTTGTTTAAAAATCTTGGTAAAATCTTACACTTAATAAACAAAATAATATAGCAATAAATTTATGATAATCTCCATTTTTTATATATATATATATATATTCATATATTCTACTAAAAGCTGGCGGCCACAACCATACCACGATTATCAAGCATCTCACTATCCTTTACAATACTCATGACAATAGTAATATGATATATAATTATTTATTAATTTGTATTTTATTTTCACGTTAAAATAATTTATGTGGGAAATTTGAATGAAATAATTTGGGATGCTAAAATACAGGATCGCCAATGTGGCTACTAAGTAGTAGTACTAGTAGTACTGACACTGCATCAGCACTGCAAAGTAAAATGACTTGCATCTACTTCTAGTACTTAGTAGCAATAGACATATTGACACTTATAGACATATTCATAGTTATAATATATTAGTTTTAGTGGTAGTGCTTTTAGCAAGTTTAATAATATCATGAAATGTATATCATATGATTCACAAAAAAATAGTTAAGAAGAATTCATCTCATATCATGATATAATTTTGACATTGATTATTCCAAAAGAATATAATATGTGGCTACTGCACTGGCACTACAAAGTCAAAAGACTTGCATCTAGTACAATTAGTAGCACTATACTATAATACTATAGACATAGCCAACTCATATGTCAATGTCATACTCAATGCTCATAGTCATAGTCATACTCATATGTCATATTCCACTATTAGTATTGGTAACAGGACAAGTTGTATCTAAGACATGTTGTACCCAAGTAAAGATGTACCCAAATTTAATTCAATTATATGTGTATAAATATATCATTATGTATTATAGCATCAACATGTAATACTAATAATGTGGTATTTAAGTTAATAATGATCTATAAATTCATAGACATAAAAACATAAATTGTGGGACATATATAATTATAATATATTTATACATTTATAATAAATATATGTAATACTATTTAGGTACGACTTGTCTCAGGTATGACTTGACATGGGTACGACTGGTCTTGGATTCTCCACTAGTATATTCCACCATTGGCATTGGTAATACTATAATAGTAATACTAATCAATGTCTAATGCTTTCATCAAATTAAAAAATGTCAATGTATGGTTAACAAAAATCAGTTAAAAAGAAGAATTCACTTCAAGATTGGTCTTGTGATCCCAATATGATTAACACGTTAAAATAAAACAACAAATACCTAATAAATATAACATTAACTATAAGTATTGATGTTAAATAAATAAAGTGCCACAATTAAATGTAGTAATCTAACTGAAAGGGTTAACTGTTTAATACGTAGATTATATATACAAAATAAACACAAACACAATAAAAACATATATTTTAAATAATACAATATTTATATACATATAGTTTTATCTATAGCATCTAACACTTCAAACAATCTTGTGAAAAATTCTTTTTATTCAATCCCTTTCCTAAAAAAACTCAGAAAGGTAAGTTAAATTCCAGTAGCTAATTTTCATATTGCCTGATTTAAATGAAACAAGAGCCAGTGTTATTATTGGCGGTGCAAGTAACGATCGACGTTGATTAATTGAAATGTTGTCATTGATTAAGTAGCATGCAACTATAAACACAAGCCGCAGTTTTTAAATATTATTCACCTTTATTAAATGTTAACTTACAGATTTTAATAAACCATTGAAGTGAGTAAATTCTAAACGCATTGATATAGGTATTGTTGGAATTGTGCAGAAACTGTCTCAAATCTGTGTGAATCTTTCTTCGTAATCCTAAAGAGCAAATTCACATATAGAAACGTAGATTCTTGCTATTTGTTGGATAAATATCTCTTCATCAAAGTGGAATATCCTCATGCTATCAAGTATAGAATACCTCAGGTGGCCGCAGATACAAATTGTCACCGTTTATTCTATTGGTGCATTATTAATTCTAAGTAACATTTGTTTAAATATTAAAAACATGTAATGAATCCCTTATGGATTCATCTGCAGGTGTTTAATTTAGATTATAAGTAGAATGTATATTTCAGTCAAAAAATGTTAGGCAATAGAAACTTATAACTAATACAGTCAATATCAGTCTCGCATATTATTTGTTTAAACTGCACTAAGTAACGAATGTTTTTGGTGGCAAGCAATTAAAATTTAGGTCAAATGGCCTTTCTTCTCCGCAATGAGCTTTATTAAAACTAGCGTGACCGCAAGGAAATCATCTTCAAACCTAAGTGTAAGTTTTTAAAATGTAATAAAATACATAAAATCTATCACAAGGATGTTATAGGCTGTACTTTACAATACTTTAATACTTTACAAATTTAACTTTTCTTAAATATCGTTTTTCAGTGCTCCAGTGTGGACCAAGAGAATATTTCTCCATCTACAAGTGAACCTCTGACAAAAAATTTCGTAAATGAGTGTCTTTTTTCGAAATGGTACAGCCGATTAAATCCAAAATTACATCGAGATCTGTAGCATCCATGCGGAGAAATTTTTTTAATTGCAATGGATCTTCAATTCGGAGCTCTTGGAGCAAGAAATTATAGGCTCCAAGACTAGCCCTCTTCTGGATCCATGCTCGTACCCAAAAAGAACGTTTTCGTTTTGTTTTTTGGCTACAAAAGATAAAATATGCTGCTGCCACACGTTTTCGATCCATTGCTAACCAAATAATGTCATAAAAACTCACAGATAGAATTCGCACAGTGTAATATGCTTTGCAAGAACTATCAGCAATATTCACGGGGAACTGTCGCAAGTATATTTTTTTAAGTAAGTGTGTAACTATAGAAATGACCTAATTATCTGAACTGTCAAATAACTTGCAGAAGTTTGAACTTGCTCATAGTGTAATATGCCTTGCAAGTTCATGCAAGTTGAGTTTCATAACTTGCGACAGAAAACTGTCACAGTGTATACACACCTTTATAAGACAACAAACTGTATTAAATAATGAAACTCTATAATTAAAAAAGTTAAATACATTTTTTAGAGTACTCTTAATATATTTAAATTATAGATTGAAAATAAAGGTTGTAATAATAAATTGAATATGTATAATTATGGTCCATTTAATTAAAACATTAACTTTTATAATTATCTTATTTTATATAATTTATTTTTTTAGACTTCAGCTAATAAGTTAAATTGTTATAAAATCAAAGAATAATATATTTTAATTTTGAAAATATTATGCATTGTAATACTAATACTAATGTATATGAAATATTATGATAGTCATTATTAATATTATTGAAATTAAATTATAAATAAATATAATTTTTTTAATATATATAATATAATATCATGCATGTGTAAATAATATTTGTAGATGCAGTTATATTTGTAGTTGTATGTGTTAGTGGAAATAGGCATAATTAGGATTTATGCATAATTGCTAGTCAATCCTAATTATGGAATTAAATTCAGGAATTTTGCATAATTCTGCCACAGATATTCGAGTCAGGTGTGTATAAAGGCTTTTATTCAGTGGACTTTTTAGTCTAAAGAAAGATTAGGTCCATTTATATTAATGTAAATTTCCGGGTGTGGCCAATACTATTAGTTATTTATAACTAATATTATTCACTTTTTAGTCTGTATAGTATTCAGTGGGACATCTGTAAATGTAGAGTCTTATATTGTCATAGAAAATTGCAGTATTTTTAAATTATGTAGATTTTGAATACTATATGGATAATATAGTATATATATACATATATATAAATTACACTGAATACTATACAGACTCAAAAAGTACACAGAAAAAAGCCTTCATACTCATTTGACTTAAAGTTCAGTGGCAAAATAATACCAAATATCTGAATTTAATTCCATAATTTGGATTTATGCCTAATGAGTAGGAATTATGTATAAATCCTTTCCTAATAATGCCTATTTCAACTAACATATATATGTAAGACTAAGGGGGATTATGGAGTACTTGGCCATAAATTAAATTTTTTTCACCTTTGGAAAATAAACAAAACATCAATAAAATAAAAATAAATGTAATTAATAAGTAACCCCTATACATTATTAAAAATAAAAGCTGGCAGCTGCAATCATACCATGATTACCATTATTAAGCATCTCATTATCCTTTACGATAGTATTAGGATATATAATTATAAATATATTTACATTTATTTTTTGTTTTTTTGACGTTTTGTTTATTTTCCAAAAAAAGTTTAACTTAAAGCCAAGTGCTCCACAATTGTGGACTAAGGTGTATAGTATAATATTAATATAGTCATAGAATATCAATAATATAATAATTTAAATTATAAATTATAATTAATATGATATTGATATAGTTGATATTATTATTAATATTATAATATTGAAAACTAAGTGACTATCAAAATATAATATTATTATTATATAATTATAAGACTAGTCTTAACTTAACTTTAGACCAAAATAAATATATAAATTCAATTTCAGTTTCAGTTTCAGAAAAATTAAGCAGAACAGAAAGTAATAAATTTAAATTACCATATGTTTTGTAAGCGATTATTAATGGTAATATTATTGTTAAAGAAGTAATGATGACTTGAATGACCATCGCTGACGAGCATGCCGCTGCTTTGTACCGCTTAACTTCATGGTGTCGAAAAACTTCATAAACCATTGTACCTAATTTGTTGATATTGGTTACAGACCAAATATAGCGGGTCTTCCGACTTTTTTATATTTAACCATTAAAACAGAATTTTTTCCTACCCTTAAGTAGTATGCATGATAATAATAAATCCGACGAATAAAGAAAGAAAAGACCTTGCTACCATAATAATTTTATAAAAGCTCGTTTTATTAAATTAATATAGTAGCAATGCTTTTTGGTATTTTATTAATTAAATATATTGTTAAAAAAGACTTGTTGTTTTTACGACAATTTTGATAATATATATTATAACGAAAATTATCCATCTGTACATATAATTATAGAATTATATAGTTAAACTTCATTATATAGAATTTCATTTTTACTTAATGTTTTAGAAAATTTAGAATTTTTGTGTAATTTCTATACATTTCAGTTAAACATTTGTTTTGTTTTCGCTTAATTTAATCGATGGGACTACATTGATTCCTCGAACGATTAATTCAATAATTGCACACTGTACAGCTTTTTGTATGATTTTCATGCCATTTTCATGCATATTTTTGTGCGACGAAACATGTTAGACCTATACATACACAAAAAAATTTCATAATCGTATAATTATAACATTTTTTAAATATATCTAACATAATTAGCAATTGATTTGAAATTTAATCATCAACAATTCTGAATTGAATAACCAGTTTTATTATTAAAAGTAAAATAAATAGTAAAATAAAATTATAATGTTTTCGTATATTTTATACAAGGACTACTTTATTAAGGGAACGCCATAGAAATAGGTATTTGTTTTAGCTTCGCTTTCACGTAAGAGAGAGCGCGGACAATCTATTTCTATGGTGAACGCTTAAAATAGATATTTTTATTAAATATTAGGTTTGACAAGAATATTGTCCTATCAAAAATTTTATAAAATTGTGTTAATAGTTTTATTAAAATTAGTATCTGATCTAAAATTTTGAGCATATTATTATTATAATATAAATTAAATCTATTAATAGAGATGCGTCAAATGCATTCTACATCGGCACAATTTATGTAGCCTCTATTTGCGAATACATTTGTATTTGTCGTATTAATTGTGCAACATTTTAAACTAACAATTGTAAAGTAAATTTACTACAATCCTAATTTTTACTATTTTATGTCAGACAAGACAAATATATTTAATATGAAGCTGTATTTACGAATAATATCAATATCTACATATCAAATTTTTTCATAATTTCACTTACAAATCGTCGTAGCAAATTGTATAACATTTTTGTACACATTCCCAAATTAATTTCTGTATTATTTCATAAGCACTACTGTGAAATTTGACGAACATTTGTAACACATAGGTATATGATCGTTTATGTATTTCATCATATAAATGATAGTGTTGTACATTGTTATCTTATATTTGGATAAATGTTCGATAATTATATTTTAGCTCAATTCATCGTTAAGAGTAAGACACAAATTATAAGTTTCCAAAAACACATTTGATTTAAAATATTATACAGTATTATAAGAAAATAACAATTTAAAAACAACAGACCCTTTATCCTAATTATATGTACAAAACAATGCAATACATTTCATATATTTTGACAATTTTAAGGAAATGTCGATAAATAACATCCCGGAAAAATAATGTTACTAAATGTTTTATCATATAGAAAAGTATCAATTTATCACGGATTTAATTCCATATCATAATGCAATGTAAAATAATCACTTTTTAACTATTTGAATAACATCGTCATGAGTCATATTATGACTAAGTCCAACACGTTGGGGGCTGAATTTAACACTTGCTCCCTGCAATTAAAAAGTGAAAATACTTCAATGAATAATACGCTTTTATGTACGTACTTACAAGTCATACTAAAAAACCCCAATTCAGTATCGTAAATATTCTAACTATTTTTCAGGAAAGAAATGCATGCATCTTGTTAAATATAAATAAAGTAAACAAATTAAATATTATATTTATAAATATAAACAAATACTTACCCAGACAAGAGCATACTTGAAATCATTAGCCAAGGTTCGGTGAATTGCATGACACTGTAATAATATATTTAAATATAAAAATTATATAAAATACATAAAGAATATAAGAAGCATACATACCAAAAAAATCAAATATTATAATGAAATAACAATATCATAACAACAAATTGAAAAAGGTTTTAATTTTTAATAATTTATATGAATATACACATGCATACAAATGAAATGAATACATATACATTAACAAGAAACATTTACAATTTTAAATTGTATACAAATAAAACGATTAATAATATATATTATTCAATATGTAGTATACATATTAAATGTATTAAAATATACGTATGTTTTTGTCAACAATTGATATAACAAAACTCGATTTTTAAATTCAAATCTCAGCTTTGGATCAGATGTCGAAGCATTGGTTTTGTCTATATTTGATAGAGAAAACCTAAAAATCGCAACCAATGTATACTTATTGTCATATTTTCTTATTTCACATCAATCATCAATAAAAATAGACTAATTTTTACACTCAACGCTTAGTTACAAAGTACAAACAAATTTAAAAAAAACACTGAAATACAAAAACATTTTAATCACACATATAGCCAATATAAATCAGAGGCGTAAAATAATAATAAACAAAATATATTACAAATAATTTATATCTAAATCAATATTAATTCTCAAAATATGTACCTATGTATAAACTTTGCATACTTTATTCACTACTCACCACATGTTCCACACTTGCACCATTTCGAAGGATAATGCCTTCTTCAAGATCAGGCTTTGCTGAAGCAAAATTTGACAATAAAATTTCCACATTTAAAATACTAACCGCTAGAGAATAATTCAAAAGATATTAAGTAAACTATACTTAGAAAAGTAAAATATGCAGATGTAAACCAAAACTTCGTGTTTGAAAGCAATTAATAAAATGTGATAAAATGTATATCGGTGAGCGGGAACGAAATTTAGTCGACTGAAAATCTCCATAAAAACGGTTAGTGGTTTCATGTTAGGCATGCCTTAGGGACCTCAAAATGTGTTACAATGAAATATTTCACCGAGGGCTTTTTTTCTAGAGCAAATATGCTAATTTTCACTATTTTCAGAAAGTAAAAAATTAAATTTGAGAATTATAAAAATTCTCCATTAAATTGGTTTGCACTATTAGATAGGTAATAGTATACTAACTTTAAAAAATGCAAT